>JBBPDC010000129.1:23000094-23019229 GCA_037974485.1 Hemigrammopetersius urotaenia
GCTCTGCCATGACTGATGTGAGGAGAACTCTGTTCAGATTTAACACACTGAACAGTGCTGGATCAGAAAACATACCTGGCCAGTTGTTTAGAGGATGTGCAGACAATCTCACAGACATCTTCCGTATCTTCTGAGCATCAATGTTGTCCCTGACATGCTTCAAAACTATCACCATCATCCCTGAAACAAAGGATCTTTGGTGCCCTGCCTCAACAAGTACTGTCCCATCGCATCAACACCAATTATTTAAGAAGCTTGTCATGAGGCACATTTAGACCCAGCTGCTCCCTCACTGGAATAATTGTCCCAGCTGTTCAACAGATGATGCCATCACCACCCTTCACCTGGCCTTTACACATATGGACAAAAAGGACACTTATGTGACAATGCTGTTCATAGACTTCATAGCTTCATAGCTGAGAATGTTGGGCATGAACGCCTCCCTCTGAAACTGAATATTTTTGTACTAGGTGTAGCCCTGTCCCATCTGAATTTGTGTAGTCTTGTACTGTCTTTTGTGTTGCACCATGGTCCTGGAGTAGCGTTCCACTGTATACAGTACTGCAAATATGGACAAATTACAGTGAAACTACTTGACATGACTTGATGTGACAATATATTTATGTTAGAGAAAAAGTAAACCAACCTAGGTGCACTGTTTTGACCTGCTAACAGAATTTAAGCTAACCTGTTGTTTACAGTGCCGATAAAAGAGGCATGTGTTTCACACTGGAAAATGCACTATAGAGAGAAATGTGCCATGACACTGCTATTTGCATTCGTGAAATCAGCTTGCTTCTAAAGCAGGCTCTGAAATGAACTTTGTTACAAATATGAAAACAAGTAAAGGATCAAGTAAAATTATCAAGTAAAAATCAAAGTCATTTTAAAAAAAAGCTTAAGCAGAAAAGGTCAAATGTCAGTATTCTTTATATATACAAGGGTATACAGGGTCAATATGCGTAAAGCAGGGCACACAGACATCTCATTTATACACAAGATATCTGTATTATGTGTACATTATATAAATAAACAGTAAGTGTGTAGAATTGAGTTTTCCATAGATGTGCACTTATTTTCTCTAAATTGATGTAAAATGTCACTTTGGTCTATAAACAAAACAGTTTTCTGAGTTGAACAAAAAAAAATTAAATCATGTGTTACTACGTGACGTGGTTTTTAGGTTAAAGTGATGGACCGTGCATTACAGCCCACTTAAGGCCGTTATGTGTTACATAGCCTTACTCCTCTAAACTCTAAAGGTTTGTAATGGGTCCATTCCTCACTTTCATAATATAACTTACTTAACTGGTTGCATGCCAGTTACTGAATAGTCTTTAGATTTATTCCTGAATAAGAAGCCTGGAGGTTTAATCAAAGGGGGAAACACTACGATAATGAATGAAACTTGATCCTTTCCACCACTTGAGGGAGCCAATGACACATTTTCTCTGAGCACGTTCACTCTTGGTAAACCACACGGCACCATAAGAAGTTCTCTGAGGGATTCCATATGCGAACCATTGTAGTTCCCAGAGGAACCAGTTTTGTAGATGTGTGTTTGTGAAGAACCTTACCAGTCTTCCAGTCTTACTAATTTATATTCTTTCTTTCCAAGAACCTTTACATTATATGGAGGTTCTTTAAATTTTAAGAATGTTCCTCACTCTCACTCATCATTTACAAAAACATGTTCTTCTAAGGAATCACACAAAGGACGTATGTGATTGTGTTTTTATGTGAATGGAAGATTGCCAGAAATGTCAAGACCATGTTTTCATCCTGCTTGACGATGACGATCCACCCCCTTGCACGGTTCAGTTTGAAACCTAACCTACTGTGTCTGATCCATCCAGTCTTGATCAGTGGAATTAAGTGGGAGAGAAATGGCTTAGTGTTACGGCACTTTATATCATCTTACTTTCAGCTGTTTGGTTTTATATTTCCTTAGGTTTTATATCATATTCCCAATTGCAATCTTAAAATAGTGTTTTCTACATAGCTTGAATGTAAGAGCTTAAAATGTTTGTAAAGCATATTAAACACTATTCATATTATCATGTACAAACATGGTTCTTGAAGTAACCATCCTTTAAAAAGTTCTTCATTGAACCAAAAGCAGTTGTTCTGTAGCACATATGTTAGACTCCAGTCCTGCCACAGAACTCCAGACTTCATCATTTCACCTCATTTGACGCAAAGTAAGTTTGCAAGACCAAAATGGCTTGAATTCAGTATTGCCTATATTTTAAAGAGGGTGACAGGAGGGGGCAAGCTGATGTGCACCTGACTCTTGTTTTCTTGCATTATTAATGTATCTTCATCAGCTACTGTAAAGGAGATGTTGAGCTGATAGCCTTTTCCAAAAAAACTGGGACATTGTGTAAAATGTAAATAAAAACTAAAGCTTGTGAACCGTATTTAATTTGAAACAATTCACCACTCTGTGAAAGACTGCAGTGAGCAAAGACTGTATTTCCTCAATGTAACACTGCAAAGAAATGTGTTTTATAATATATGGTATATAATATCATCAAGAGATCTTCTGGAGAAACTTCTGTATGTAAGGCACAAGACATGATCATGAAGTGGAAATCTCATCATGGGATCAGGAACTCTTTTTAAATGTGTTGCTGGCATGAAATTCAAAATTAGTTTTCTGAAAACCAATAAAATGTAACAGTGGAACAACTATCAAAATGTAACTTTTCAGCACTCGAAATCTTTTCTTTGTTTTATTTTCAATTAAATATAGGTTTAAATATTTGCAAATCACCACAGTATTTGTGCTGTCTCGTGCCTTCAGGTTTAAATTTTACTTTTAAGGCCTGCCTGCGGTGTTCTCCAGTCTCTTAACAACTGCTACAGTATAATACTTGACTAGATGTTCCTTGCCTTAAATAACATCACTCTTGTCAGTACTGATACACAGGTCTCTTGAGATCATTCCTATGAGTTTCCTCTCTAGTGATCATTCCTATGAATTTAATTTCTTCTCTAATCCCTGTTAAATATGCATAATTCAGCTCATCATTTAACACTCAAGTTTAGTAGGTGCATTACAGAATCTCAGTCACAAAACTAAAGAGACATTCTTTGAACGTTTTTATGACATGCCATAAATGTCATAGTTTTGTTTTTTTCTGAAGGTTGAAAAGGCCCAATAGTGCTAGAATAACAAAAAACTTTTAAATCTTTGGGTATGATGATATTTACAATCTATGCCACACTTAATACAGTTACACAAGGTTAATTATGCTCTCTTTTCAATAAAATTTCCAGTCGGTCTGTTCTTTGATTACGGACAATATTTTCGACTAATTGTGATGGTTAATCCTGACAGCAAACAAATGTATTGATATGTTGGCCACCCCTAAGATAAACACAGCTTATTCAAACTAGATATCAACCAGAGTATTGTGAATAATGCAGCTCTTGTTACGAGATGATACGTGAATCATCTCGTAACTGTTTAGTTTGGAACCTGATTTGTATACTTCTTTTAGATCATTAGAGCTGATTTCCCAATTTCTTCTCATTGTCCCTTAATCTCAACTTAAACGTATAGGAGATAATGTCTATGCTGTTGCTGCCTCAAGACTCAGATACGTGTTGACATTTTAAAACATATTTATTTACTTACTTACTCATCAACCTGCAAAACATTGATGGTGGGTATACCAATAAGGTGGGGTCCCTGGAATTATTACACACTGAAAGTGTTCCCTGGCTGGGAATAGTTTGAGGACCCCTGCTATAAGGAAACACATTTGCTGGGGTCTGGTCCTCTGGCCCTCAAACAGGGTGCCCATGCAGCAGAGTGAGTCCTTTGAAAATTTGATGCTTAATGTATATAAAGGTTTAAATGTTATTCCTCCTCCTGAATATGTTTAATACATTGTCAGTAGCACACTGACACTAAAAAGATGTGGATTTGTCAAACACACCAGTGCTGTTATAACCAAGAACACACGTCTCTTGTTTTTAGTAGTACTCTATTTCCATCACCCCACCTTACGGAGTTGAGTCTATATTGGGTTGTGTAGTGTAACCCTGGATTGAGTATGAATGGGATGATCAAGATCCATTTAACATCCTTGCTTTTGAAGAGTTAAAAATGTGACATGTTTTACATTCTTGTTTCCAAGGGGGAAATCAACCAAATCGAGAGCAGCTGCCGAGCTGTGTGGGTGAGCGCTTTATGCCTATTTATGTGCAGAGCCTTCCGAATGGAGTAACTATCAGTCTTATCCATACCATTCCACTACCATGGCCTGGATGCGTAAGCCTGCTAGGAGTATGCCAGCACGGTATAGTGTCCTATACTGCCAACCCACGATAACGCAAATTCAGTTCAAAAGCTTTTATGCTCTATATGTTGCCTTTGTTCTTACAGGTTAAAATGATATGAAGTAAAGCAGCTCCTATAAATAGCTGGTGGGTCCTTAAACCACGTAAACATAGCTGGGACACTTGCATATGAGACTTCTGTGGGAAGAAGAGAGAAAAATCTTGCCCAGGGTACCATGTTTGAAACATATGCATGACCTACATGAGCTGCTGTGATGTGTTTCCACGTTCAGTGCATAAATCACTAGTGTAAACTCAACCATTGGGGCTGCTATTACTCTTTTTCAGTGTGCACCATCACGCTGATTAGCCAGGCTGACTTCATTCGGTCCGCAAGCCTGGTGTGGCATATGCCGGTTACATAGCTGGGCCTAATAAAGCCTACCACATTGTTGATTTCCTTGAAGGCATGTTGTGGGTTCCTGGAAATACGGGTACATGCTACCTTAATATTTAATTACAGAGATATTTAACAGCCCCGATGTAATAAGACACTATGTCTCACCGTGGGGCTTTCAGAGCATTCATGGTCCAGGCTCACCTCGGAAAGATTTATTTTGTTGATCGTTTTTTCCCAAACATTAAGAGCTTGAATGTTTTTTTTTTTAAGAATGATGGTCCCATTTTGAGCTCTTTCTCTTCAGTGCTACCTGAGGCCACATTGGGACTGGCATGGGTCGTGGACTCTGTGCATTAAAGCAAGACAGAAGGTCCTGGCAATCAGTCCTAGTTTGGCCCGACCATAAGCCTCCTCTGGAGCAGGCATGGTATTAACTGCCACAACCGCCAGCAAAGTAAGCCTGGACAAAGCCAGGAGAGGATTTCGCAACCTGACCGCACTCAAGCATCCCAAGACCCGTTTGCCGTTGCCTTTCGACTGTGACATGGCGGTGAGCAGGTCCAGATCCTCCTCGAAATGCGGTAAGTGTCACTCCTGGCTGAAATCAACTCTCGATAATCCCCCAATGTTGCGTTTCTCTCCGCGTGGCTGGAGATGATGCGCTTCAGGCAGCCTAATTAAGGCGGCGCGATTCAGCTCCAAACTTAGCTCACAATCAACTGTTCCTGACAGATAAGGGCATGTTTTAACAATACTGTGCAATTAGCAATACGGAATTTAGCAATCAAGCTAAAGTATTGTAAAGAACGACCCGAGTAAAACATTAAAAAGCACGTTTAAACGACCAATGCATTTATCTTGACCAGGTGTAACATGTTACTTATGAATGAAATAATTGAAACCAAGCCCAGTCTCTAAACTCATTAACAGGCTGCAGCGACACAAATTGTCCACAAACAGATAATAAAAACCGTCCTTACAAAGAGTCATCCATTTGTAAGCACAGTTCTTTGTGTCCCCGCAGCCGAAACGTGGACCAACGTTATGGACCACATGAAGGTTACCGTGGCCATGAGTGAGTCTTCCTCCATTCACAGTGACAGACTGTACAGCATAGCGCGAGAACTGTCCGGGATGGGGTTTGACCCAGTCAGCTGCACGTTTGATGACCCCTACAACTTCATGGAGGACCGGACTCTCTCTGTAAGGCACTTTGGATATAATATATATATTTGGTTGGTTGGTTGTTTGGTTAGATAATTGTTTGGATGGTTGCATGGCTGGTAGGTTGGATGACAATTTGTTTGTTTTTTGTGTTTTTTGGTTGGTTGGTTGGTTGGTTGGTCGTTTGGATGGTTGAATGATTGGATGATTGGTTGGATGGTTCTTTGTTTGTTTGTTTGGACAATATCTATTTTGCTGTGTTGCTTTAGCATTAGTTTATTAAGCTTATATATAGTACAAGTATATAAAAACATGCACCTCAAAAACGTGATACTGCATTAGGTTTCAGGAAGATAGAGGGAGGATTCAGGGGTGGTGGTTGGAGTAGATACCTGACACAACCTGTGACAGTGCTTTACTTAGAGTTAAGCAGACTCATTCAGTACAAACATCCATTATAGTAAGGCTAATGTACACCCCAGAACAGATAAATCTTGTAATCCTCACAGAGGCTGACTTAGGTCATGCTCTTACAGTGCTCCAGACTGGCGCACTTCTGATTTTCTGTATTGAAAACTTTATCAAGAATGTCTGGTGTAAAAATGCAGCCTTGGATTTTGGATTTCCAGGAATTGGCTTTTGCATAGCTAATAAAAATTATTATTTCCTTTTCATTTCCTTTTCTCCTTCCATCATACTATTTTTTATCTTTCTTCCATGTGAAGATGCAAGTGTCCCCATGGCTGTGGGCGAACAGGAAGGGTGTTTGCTTTGAAAAATTTGTTTGTGTGTGTGTGTGTGTGTGTGTTTGTGTGTGTGTCTGTGTTTTCTTTCCTTTCCTGAATAAAAATTACATAACATGGTATTAACAAATGACTCCTTTAGATAACAACATCAACAGTATAACAACAGTATAATATTAATAATAATAATAATAATAATACTTGTTTACATGGAGAAGTTCAAAACATGTGTACAAAAATGCAATAAAACTAAAATAAAAACTGAGTAAAACTACAAAAAGTTATGAAAATTATTATTTTTAAATGAATATGTAAGCAATATATAGGAACTGTATTAGAAAAGAATGTACTAGAAAAGAAGACACAAACACAATTTATACCCAGATGAACAAACAGGTGGATTAAAAACGCTTAGTGTATCACAGAGCTCAGGTTTCTGGACATGATCAGCAGGTTCAAATTTATTGATCTAATTTTTCAGCTGGACCATATCTGAGACAGGGAAGGTCAAGAGCTGTGTGTATCAGTTAAAAAATCACTGATTACTTTAAATACTACCTCAAATTCTTCCAAATCAGGGGATTTTTAAAATGAAACCTCCGATCCACTGTTCTGTATGTTGACTGTGGTGAAGAGAATCCACATGCTGTTTAGATCTACCTGTATATTCAGTGAGAAATCACGGCAGGCAGAAAGACAATGAAGCTTCATTCACACAGCCTCAGTCCTGGAGACCCCTGCCTCAGCTAAACCCGGAGCTTCTAAAAGACTTCAGCAGCTCAGTCAGGTGTGCTTGACTCGACCAAGCACACAAATGTGCAGCGTTTTTTTGGGGTGGGAGGGGGTCCGGACCCCTGACCTGTAGATCGGTGGCTTCTTAGTCCACCCAGCCTCAGCTCGGGACGATTATTGTCTAAAGCCCGAGACTGCTTGGATGTAGTTGAGTAAGTATGTATTATCAATGAAGATACGAAAAATATGTGCGTAATTGTGTACGGACCACCCACGTTTGTTGTTGTTTCTTTGGGCGAAACGAAATCGCGCACTTTTGGGGGGATTGGGGAGGAGAGGGTACAAGAAGGTTTTAAGATTAAATTCTCACACCGCTCCCGCGCTCTCACCCGGTCGCTCCGCGCGCACAGGTGTCTCCCTGTCTCCTGGCATCAGCGAGTGACGATGCACGAGTTTCTATGGAGATTCGTAGGTGCGCGCGCTTCCTAGTCAACTGGCTGGCACCGTGCGCGAGGAGCGCTTAGCCTTAGCAGGCGGATGGGAGTTTGACGATGAGCACGGGTTTGACGATGAGGACGGCTGAGGACCGCTCTGCGTTCGAAGTGGCTGGGGTGTGGACATGCTCTGAATAAAGCAGGCAGTTGTGCAACATCTCAACCTCTCCCTTTCTCTCTCTCTCTTTCCCTCTTCCTCTGTCCCTCTGTCTCGCTCTCTTTCTCTCTGGCTTGCCTTAAAGAGCTTCAGCATGCTTCACTCTTCCAGGGATGAGAAGATACCTGTGAGTATGCTCGCTCCTTTCTGAATGAACTCATCTGCTTTGAGGGATGCATTACCTTACCTAAAGTAGTTGGACTTTGGTGGAGCCGGGTGCCCACAACCTTGGAGGGAGAAGTGTCACTCTCCTCTCCTCTCCTCTCCTCCCTTCTCCTCTCCTTGTCTTTCGTTCTATATTTAAGTGTATTGAGAGCAGCCAAATTAAGAAGCAATAGTCTGACCTACATCCACGCCTATCATACTGCCCCCTCCCCATTCCTCTCGATGTGAATTTGATATGCAGGCGAAACTGTGAGCGCTGTGCTTCTCTGTTCATTGTGTTTCCCTGTTGGTGCTTTACAGGTGGTCAACAACTTCATGGATGCAGGGCACGAGCCGGGCAAAGGGTTGTACTTTGCCGATGGGAAGAGAAAAGTGGACTATGTGCTTGTCTATGAGTACCGGAGGCCGGCCTCGGTCCACGATTCGCCTGGCCAGCACCGGCTCTCCGTCATCTCCAACGGCAGTTTCCCCAGAGTAGGCAGCAAGGAGCCCGAAGGAGCAAAGGAAGAACATGCAGAGGTGGTGCTGGACATGGGCCCCGCTGACCCGGCCGAGGGCGAGAAGCTCGTCATCCGTGAGGAGTTTGAGGCCAACCTGAGGGAAGCTGGGCTGGAGATGGAGCGGGACAATGAGGTGAGAGGCTGCTTCGTATACAGCTCCTGTACCCTCCTGGGGATCAGACTGTTTCTGTTGACTCTTTCTGTTATGGCGACAAACTGTTCCGCTTAGTGGTGCTTGGACTTATGCACATCTCACCTAGAGGACTGAAATGCAGAATACTGTTTTTAAGCAGAGCAGGTGTTCATGAGGTTGACTTTCTGGAGCGCTCCGGTCCCAGAAAACATTCGTGAGTTGCGGCTTTTTTTAGAAAGAATGTTGATGTTGATGCACAAACATTTAGAACAGGTAGATATTGCAAAACAACTCACCTGGATTACCATTACAGAGAAATGGAGCCTCTATCAGTTAGACATATACGTCGAATTAAAATATTTGCCCATATCAGTATGATAGTATTATGCATGATGTCATTGTTAAATTAAACATGTGAGATTTGTTCATAAGGTTGATTTTCGAATACAAAGATGCTTTAAAGGAAAGCAGTTCCAGAAAGCACTAGTGACTTTCATGTTTTCTATTAAAGAGGTGATTTCTTTTTCATTCTTTTATTCTTTTCAAATCTTTTCTGAAGGAATGGTTTTATGGTGCTGCAGGGAAAGATTGTTTTTCCATCTCCAGGCACCAGCCATAGAAATTCACTAAAAGAAGGACCTTGATACTTCGCTATGAATGCTTAGCAGCGTCGTCATGGCTGTTTTGTTCATCAGTATCACTCAAATTTGATGCTGAGATGCTTTGTTCTTGTCTGCCCTTCTGGAGCCACTTCTTCGTGAAACACAATGTGTTAAGTTGCGAGTGTGTGTGTGTGTGTGTGTGTGTTGTGCGCATGTGTCCATACATGTGCGTGTGCGTGAATCTCACACAGTGGAATCTCTGTGTGTGGGTGTTGGGTTTGGGCTACTCCTCTTGGCTGTCTCTTCAGATTGTGCTGGGACTTTTTCCAAGCTCTCATAAGAAATCCTCTGGTTGGCACTGTAACTATTTCAGAGGGCAAAAGAGCAGCTTGGTTTTATGGTGCAACCCCCTTGTTTTTTATAGAATACATCCATTATTAAATAGATGAGATCTGTGTTTTTTCCTGACAATCACAGTAGTGTTACTGTCATCACCCACTGGTATTCCTATTTGGGGGAAATACATGAGGGAGCATAATTTGAATAGATCGTACTTGAATAATTCGACTTTACCTAATTTTAGTCATTCTTGCACTTAATTAAAGCTATTTCACTCAGTATGTCACTGTAACCTTTCATTCGAACTTTGCTATATAATGTTGGCATAACCATGCCGTGAACATGTTGTCATACCAGATTATGCCCATTAATGCAACAATGTCATGTTTCCATTTCCAGCAATTGTCATGACACCTTAACAGTTTGTCACATATTAATTTAAGCCAAACGCTGTAGCATATCATGACTATTAATGGTAACAAGACATCATTATTGTAATACACATAATCTGTCATGACAATACATGACATCAACCATAACAGGTTTATGGCATGGATATGTTCGTGTGTTATATCATGACAGATTTGCCACGAGGCATGAGCGTAAATATAGCACTCTTACACCAGTCAGATGTTTCTGGCTTTATGTGGAATTAAATTTACATTTACACTAATATAACTCTTTATTCAGATACGAAAGGTAGACAAAAATCAATATTTCTGTAATGGGTTTCCATTCTTAGATTTGCTTTGGTGCCCTATAGATTGTACTATAAAGCTCAGGGCTGTCACGTTAAAACAACTGTATTTAAATGTACATTTTCAGTAAAGTGGCTTAAAGATTACTTTCCAAGAATACCTTGAATGATAAACAGAGAATTTTTCTGCATCAGAAGTGCTCAGATCACTTTTGCGAGTCATTTTGAAAGAGAGGAAACACACACCAGCAGGATCACTCAGAATAATATACGCATTTCATGCAAATCAGCTAAAACGAAATGGTTTCTGTTATAAACTGTGTATAATTTGTACTTGATAATCAGAATAATTAAGATTGCTTAACAAGATTACTCGGTTTCTACTAATCGACTGTGACAGCTTTAAAGAAGTTCTTATCTTGAAGTACAAACTGTTTTTTTCAATATAAAACAGGTTGTATCTGTAATCATACACTGCTACAGAGAAATGGTTGGCAATCTGATAACAGGTTTTTGATAAATAAGGTCTTAATAAATAACGATTACTCATAGGGACACATTCCAGTGTTGTGAGGAAAAAAGAGAGATTAGGAAATGCTGAATACATAATGACTCCTAATATGTATATATAATAAATAAGATACATAAATAGTGAAGGAATTCTCAGCAAGACATTTTTTCTTGTACTTCTTCCCTCATTCGGTTCTTTATCAGCCAGACAGATGAATCCTGTCTTTGAGCTGTTTTGCTGGTTAAACAAAATTTAAAAGCATTATTTTAGAAGTAGTGTTTTTTCAGTGCTTCTACTACATTTCCACATCCACATCTCTGCTAATTAACCAGTAATTTCTGTCACAGACAGAAAGAGCCTCTTGCTGCTTTTTGGTTTGATAGGTTTTTTGATGGAGGAGTGGAGTACAGTAACCAGTAATTAAAATTCTTAAATACCATTAAAGTCTCTCAAATGTGAATCTTGTAAATTCTGCCCCACAGATGGTTTCTCTGTTTGAGCCCAAGCTGTAGGGTTTGAGAAGACGCAGCTGGCTACATTTAAATTTTCACTCACAATTGCTGTTTGTCACAGTGATGTTCATTTTGTACATGTACTTTGTACAGCACAGCATAGAGCAGTGTACAATGGGGAATACTCAGGAGAACATTCTTGTATCACCACCTGCAGTTTTGTAATAGCTTTGTGTGTGTGTGTGTGGGGGGGGGTTGGGGGGGGTACGGTGTTAAAGAATATTCAGTTTTAGTAGCTTTAGGCTTTTTAGATATGAACACCCTGGAGAAAAATGTAGCACTCTTTCATCAGCCTCATTTAAGGAGAGTCCGTTTTCTGTGCAGTATTCTATGAAACCAGGGTCTCTCAGTCCCTGTCTTGGTGACCTGACCCCACTCTGTGCACACTGTTGTGTTTTTTCTCATCTGGGACACCTGATTCAACTCATTAGGCAATGAACAAAATCCTCATTTGATGGGTCAGGTGTGTACCATAGGAAAAACAAAAGGGAATGCCAGGACTGAGTCATCATTTACCACTCTATTAATGTGAAGGACATTCTACACTAGTCATCTACTTTGTGTCCTAATTTTGTGTTACTACTGGGGTAGGTTATCGGTTTTATCAGTTTATAGGTTATGTTTTTGCTGTGTCTGATATAGTTGACATTTCTGAAGATTATAGGTTTTCTCAGAGCAGAAACACAATAGCCTAAAAGATCTTGTGTCAATTTTCCGTCTCCCTGTTTGTTTATACCCTATTTAAATTCTTGATTAGTCTACAATCAATTATTGTCAGTAAACATACCCACAGTTCTCATTTCTCCTTTGTGCCACACCCTCTTTTGCTTTAGTCTGTGGGAAAAAGAATGGGTTCTTAAGGGATTATTAATGGATTTGATTTCTTAAATTATTTTAACAGGGCGGTGATTTTTATGATCTAAAATCTGCCTCCTATTTAATTTCCTGTCAAAACAATAATTAAATACAGGTTATTCGTTTTTCAAAATTAGTTTTAATTTCAACACTAAATATAATATCCAATTAATCACTATCCATCAGTATTTCAGTGTCCTCTCTATACTTTGAGCACCTACAGCCACTACAACTCTTTCATCCTTCCAGTCTCAAACCAGACCAGATACAGTCATCTCAACGAGCACAACATACATTCACACAAGCAACTTCCCAAACACACCTCAGCTGCTTCACACACTTCTTTTCATTAGTTAGATGAGACACCAAACAATTGGCCAAGAACACTAAAACTGTCACCATCGGATAAACAGCAGTTAAAGCTTTCACCTCTGAGACAGAGGAGAAAATAAAACACTCTTTTGATCTGAAAAAATCCACAAGTGTTTCTGTCTATGCTGTCACTGTGAGAAAAGGCCTCAGCATGATGAGTCGGAAAGAAAGTTCAGCTGTTAATGACAAAAGGAAACAGAGAAAAAGAAGCGACATCTTAGATGTGGCGGAATGTGAGTGAAACTGATGAGTCATCTGTTATCTGTAATTCGATGGTGAGAACCGAGAATCAGTTTCTAACACTAAACTTTGGAGATGTTTACAAGAAACATCCTGTGAAATTCCATAACATTCGCAATAACATTTCAAATATTTAGGAAATCTGAAAGCAAGTCACTCAAAAAGAATGAAACGAGGAGACAAAACATGTAAATATGTGAATTCTGGTTTATTTTCTGATCCTGAAAATGGAATAACATACTTAATGACTGTTTTGACTGGAAATTAAATATAAATGAAAGGGTGCCCTATAAATTTGCTCAGTCCTGTATGTTATTGTGCTGTTCACATATTACTTTCAATTGATTTCTCTGCAACTGTCTTAAAATCACGTGGTCTAGCTTGTTTCCTTGACGATGACAAGAAATCATTTTGTGTTTTCCAAGAACTTGGAAATGAGTGGATTAATGGATTTTCATGTTTCTGATAGCCACAAACCATCGTACATTGGTTTAGCTGTTTCTATTCCTATTTAAGCTCTGGTTCTAAACTCTTAAAGCTCCACTGCTCTCGCGTTTCAGAAGGCTGTGCTCTATGACTGCTGCTAAATGCTCAAAGTCGCAGCCTATAAATTATTCACCTTGTAGGTAATGGCCTTGGCAATCTGGATAGCAAAATCCTCCTTTCACTCAAGTGTCAAGAGCATGGTGACCACCACTGTTGTCATCATGATCGTCATCACCAGTGCTTTATTATTGTTTTCAGTCTGATCATTTCTTCTCCTACATGGCCATCACAGTGCATCCAACTATCAAGGACACATGGTCTTCCTTTGTTCCCAATCTTCATCAAAGCCCCTCATCTTTCCCTGGATAGCGGTGCACATCTCTGCTTAATTATTCCAAATGTCAAAGGCAGGATTCACCCTTGCATGTGGGGACACTTCCGCTTCTGTACGTTTGGAAGACCCTCAAATGTCAGTCACAGCCGGTTTCCGTAGTGAAGGCTCCCCCTCAGCCCCCACTAAAATCGACCTAATTGCCTTACCCTGCTGAGATGAAGTACTAATTGGAATATCTTATCCTAATTAACCTTCTCAGATCCACATGTTATTTTTATCTCACTTTGGTGTGGTGGGTGTGCGTACGTGTGTGTGTGTGTGTGTGTGTGTGTGTGTGTGTGTGTGTGTGTGTGTAGAGGGGACAGAAGAAAGAACAGGGAACTCATTGCAGAGTGAAGTTCGTTCAGGTGTCCATGATCTCTCTCCATCTGTCTTTCTCTCTGTCGCTCATCATCAGCATCACCTCCTCTTGCTCTTCTGAATGCACGCTTATGCCTCGCTCCTGATGGCATAGCTGAGTACAGCCAGACAGATAAAGTTACTATCATCGCCATGCGGAGAGGAGGGAGCTTCAGAGTTCTGTTACATAGTCAACAGACGCATACACGCACACTGTAAAGCTAAGCTCTTTGTTGAACTTTATGTACGTCTCTGAAGGGATATAGCGGATGGAGTGGCTATTAGTAACTGTTATCTACATGCAAAATATTTTTTAGCATGTAATTAATCCCCTGATGAGTAGGAAGTGTACGCCCGCTCAAAAGTTCTGCCCCGCCTCTCAGAGACACACCCAACAGCTGGGAGCAGGGTTTCTATCCTGGTGGGTGAAAGTAGCAGAGGGTCTCTCACGTCTGTCATTATGCAGAACAGCCTGGTTTTTGCTTGCCATTGTAAAAAAGTGCATTTTGCTATGGACAGGTGGTTCAGATGGATATGTTTGCAGGCCTTGCATTCCATAAAAGGAATGGAATAAGAATTAATAAGATACAATCAATAACATATTTTTTTAAATAGTATTATAATCAGTGCCGTTAACACCAAGATTCCAATGAGAAAATTAATCTATGCCCACCTCTAATTATAATTGAAATTCAGGATTACATTTTTACAATAGCCGTAAATACCGTGACTAGATTTTAGAACTTTTGCTACCTGTTGGCTCAGTGGACCAAACTACAGTACAAATCCAAACACATTTTATATATGATAGTGTAAAACACTTTCAGTGTACTAAGGTTTGTGTTCACACCTCACCTCTTGAGAATTCTGGAGAATCCTACCAAGTCAGAAGTGTTTGCTGGGCTGGTGATAGGAACCAGACATCCAAAGTGTATAATATCAGAATTCAGAATTAATTATTAATTATAAATTAATTCAGAAACAGTATTGAACATAATGCCTGTTGCTCTTTCGGAGTAATGGCCGTGCGTGGCAGACGAGGCAAATCCATTTTGCCTTCTTTTCTAATCGAATACAATTTGGTATCGTGTTCATTACAAATATTACTAACGTAATTGATGTGATTTTTTTAAATGAACTGTTTAAGCATTATTAACATTATACTATTACTCAGAAGACACCTGTAGGTTCACTGGTTGTTTAGAATAGCAGTTTAAATGGCTGTATTTATTCACCACCACTGGGAAGGCATCAGAGCCCAAATTTCTCTACAAAGTTTCAGATCAAACCACTCTGACTGACTTTTTATCTCTTGGTCGATTAATTATGCAGCATTTTTGAGAAATCTGTGGAAATCCCATTTAAATATCTTCTTAATGTGTCTGTTTCGTTGGACCGGCTGCATTAATGTTTTATTACGTAGGCTAGAGGGTATATACTTGATCTAGCTCACCAGGTAATTATGGCTGGGTTAGGTGTGCTGACAGTTTTTAATAGTGAAAGACAGTGGATTTGAGCAAACCTGGGCTGGAGAATAAGTCTTCTCTCACTAACAGACCTCTCTTATTCTTCCCCTAGCACAAGGTCCATGGGCATGGCTTTATTCGGCTGCACGCACCCTGGCAGGTCCTGAGCAGGGAGGCAGAGTTCCTCAAGATCAAGGTGCCCACCAAAAAGGTGAGTGTCACTTCCCACTCTGCAGGTGTCCAGCTCCACTGAGCTTTCTTTTCTCTCTTAGTCTGGGTGTTCGGACACGTCTGCACACTCTGTACCCAGTCAGCTACCCGCAGACTTTGGCCATTTACTCTTTCGTTGCAGGAATGGAGGGAGCATTCCAAAAGCATGGACTCCATTCATGTACTGCCACCTGTTTACATTCTTATAAAATAATGTAATTACACAAATTCCCATTGAATAGCAGCATTTAGTCAAGTTCGCATGGAAGTTAGGTTTGGGTAAATAGCCAGGGTGAGTAGATCAAATCCACTCAAAAGATGTCTAAACTCATGTTTACATGGACGTCATGAACCAAACAAAGAAAACTTTTTCATGTAAAGGTCTTAATATACTCAATATCACACATTGGCTGAAATGTAAATAGTGAACTAGACATAGTGTAGAGGCTCAAATATTTCCTCATTTTGGTGTTACTATGTTTTCACTTGTATGTGTTATGATTTTTAAACCTACTCTTTATTTTTTTTCCCCAATTTTAAATGTGGCCTTAAGTCATTTGTACTTCTTTGAAAATGTCATCTATCAAGATCAGAGCATTCGCAAATGGCAAAGGTGTGTTGGCCTTTCACTAAAAGAAGTTCCAGCTATTAGCAAACACCTGGAAAAATATCCATTTTGATAATCGGGGTGATAATGAAGACATTACTTATGCCGTGATTAGCCTGTCCAGAACATGATAAGTGCATCTTTGGTTTTGGTGGAGTCTATTATGAATAAAGATAAATCTGCTGACCTGTAACACTCTAACTGTGAGAAAAGCATAAGAGGAAAGTCCACACGCACATACCTACAGTGGACTCTGGAGAGAACTGGTACAGAGGAATGGTGTCACATCCTTTAATGTGTTCTCCCACCTCATGCAGATGCTTTCTAATGATATCTTTCAAGATATAGGTTTTATAAGCAGGCTTAACTCAACCCACACCAGGCACAAACACCTCAGGTAATTTATACATTTATATCACTGAAAAGCTGATTTCATGTAGAATCTTACTGCAATATCTATATATGTGATGACAGCATTCATAGAAATTGTGCATGTTTTCAGCAGCTCTAAAGCCCATTTTTAAAGTTTTTCTCTATATCCAAGAATCAAATTCAGCTCCAAAATACCTTAATTCAAAACGCATCACATGTAAAATACATTTTAACAATCTGTTCTGCAAAATTCTTTTGCTTGTATGTATGTGCCCAATGAAATATACATTTAAATCCTAAAATCGTCCAAAGGCGATTTTTTAATTTGTTTTTTTTTAATTTGCAAATGTTTAAGTAGATAATGTTTCATTTGCATATCATTTTTTAACTTATACAGGCAAGCGTATATTGTGGTATATTATATTAAAAGAATAACCCTATTAAATTACAGTCACTTGCCTTAAATGATTTGTTTATTGCATGTACTTGTCAAATTATCTAGCCTGAGATTTGATGTTAATTTTTAAGGTTACAAAGCTCTCTTGGTAATTTTAGAATAACTTGATTTGACTCCACTAAAATATCCATGGCACAGCTTCCTGCAAATCAATGTAACCTATGACACTGTGGAGTACTATAGGTATGATAACAGCATTACATTAGCAGTATCTTATTTGATTTGATTTTATTGTTGGAGTTCCTCTGTGTGGTTTTTAAGTTCTCCACCTGATGTCAGTAGTTCCTTTTTTCCTTATGATTTGTTGTTTCACTCCATGTGTCTCTCTCAGAGCTATGAGCTGAAGGAAGAGAAGGGTCTGTCTGCCACCATGAGTGCTGTATGGAGGAAGCTGAACTACCCATTCCAGCCCAAAGTCCCCCACCTGGAGGAGCAGAGTCGCACCAAGTTCCTCTCGCACAGCTTCTCCCGGGACAAGCTTCACCTGTGAGGGACCTTTGGGAATGGGGTTGGGTGTGATGGGGGTGGGGGGTGTTGGTTTAACAAGATTTCTCCTAGTGCCGAAGGCGTCTGAGTGACTCAATAACAAATACTCTGACTCATGACTTTTTCTACACTTGTCTTTGCTCAACCCAGTTGCCCATTTTTCCTTTTTTTTCAGATACAACATTGAGTCTAAGGACACCTTCTTTGACAATGCCACAAGGAGCCGAATCGTGAGTCCTTTTGTTTTTTGTGTGCGAAAGAGGTCGTCTTGTTTAATTGGGACAGCATGATTAGCTTTGGCCAGACCGGTTGTTGTGCGAGGCTGCTGAAATAATGTGGTTATTTACTAGAAGCCTGAAATGACGCTGCCCTCTGTGGGCATATAACTAGGAGACAATTCCACTAGGGGCCTTCCAGGAACAGTTTGTTTTGTTTCTCTCTCTCTCTCTCTCTCTCTCTCTCTCTCTCTAATACCCATCCTCTCACTCTCCCCTTTCCTCCCAGGTGTACGAAATCCTCAGACGCACCGCCTGCACACGGACCTGCCAAACCATGGGTTAGTAATACAATAATCTGTAACCAAGGTGAGGCAAAGTGGTAGAGGGATTCTGAGGAAAGCCAGGCTTGGGATGGGAGGCCCACTGGGTCCAATGCTGGCGGAGCTGGGTGCTGGACAGAGGCCTCAGCCATATGCTCTCCTGGACCGATCTGCTCAGCAGACGGACACTGCCAGCAGCTACGGGAAGATTGAGGCTAGCTAACAGAAGGGGTTGGGTTCATGCTCTCTTTATCTAGCCTTCTCTCTCTCTTCTCACTCTCTCACTCTCCTCTACCCAATCTCCTCTACTGTCTTATCTGGGTCATGCAATCCTAGGATCAGGAGTCCTTTGGGGGGGTGGTGGTGGAGTGGAGTGGTGGTCCCTCCAGCTTGTTGCTGGGGAGCCACTTTATTAATCGAGGGCTAATCACCGGCGTGTACGTGTTGTTCCTTTGAGGACTGATTAATTACTTTGATGAAAGCCTGTGTTCCACATGTCAGTCTCCTTCCATTTTAAAAACCTCATGTGCCAGGCTCCCTCAAAGCAAAACAGCCAGACCTGTCGCGCCAGTCAGCTGGTGGTGTTTTATGGTTATTTCTGTCTCTGCTTGCAGGAATCACCACACTAATAGCTAAAGGAGTGTATGATTCCGCCTTCCCTCTACATGATGTGAGTTGCCTTTGTGCATTTTTTCACGGTTGCCTCATTTCTTGACCCAAATATCATGATCGTGTGAACAGTCATGAATTTCAGCCTTTTTCATTTGGAGTGTTAATGGTATACTTGTTTGATTGAATGTAGGGAGACTTCAAGGACAACGGGCAACAAGAAAGGAAGAACGACAGACAGGTGACTGGCCATTTTTTGTACATA
>JBBPDC010000129.1:23021404-23036743 GCA_037974485.1 Hemigrammopetersius urotaenia
TGTAGGGAGACTTCAAGGACAACGGGCAACAAGAAAGGAAGAACGACAGACAGGTGACTGGCCATTTTTTGTACATAGTTGTCACTGTCCCTAATGTAAATCTATAATAAATAACTAGGGAGTGTTTTATATCATTTATTGGTTAGCACATGCTTATGCAAGTACTGTAGTTTCACTTGTGGCAGGCCACTGTAAAAATGTTAAGGAACCAAAAAGGCAAAAAGGAGAAAATATTTTATATTATTGATTTTGCATAGAGAATGAAACCCAACACTGTTCGAGTCAAGAAATGATTTGGTCTTGAATATACTGACATTAGTGAGGTATATCTGAGCAATGAAGTCCCTCCAGGACTGGATATGGGCACCTCTGATTTTAAAAAGAAACACACCTCACAGAAAAGAAAGAGCTCCTGGAGAAATGCTGCATGTGTGCACAGAGCTGTCCAGACAATGCTTTATATACATGCTGAAGGTCAGATGTACCTGTTTTGTGTGACGTGCACAGTTACGTTGCTGAATGCACTTCAGATTAATGTGGTGACAGAATATTTTCATTGACACTCTAATCCAAGGTGACTTGCACTGCACTGTTGTCCACACAGACAGTGTGTCCAATAGCTAGTATAAACAACTTAGAGTTAAAAAAATGTACAATACAAAACAAAAGGTGTCAAATTAGAGCTCATTTAAATGCTCCTCAAACAGAGGTCTTCATGTCTACATGCAAAGACATTGAGGGACTCTGAGAACAGCCAGTGGAAGTTTGCACCACCAAAGAGTCTTGAAGCTTGTCTTGGATGGCAGTTAAAGCTATATTCAATGCCTTGCTTAGGCTTTGACCACTGCCATCACTTGGCAGTGAAGAGAACACAGCAGCAGAGTGACACGAGTGAACTTAAAAAGACTGAAGACAAGCATTCTTGATCAGTCGCAAGGCCCTAAGACAAGCCAAAAACAAATTACAGTAACTAGGTATTGAAATAACAAGACTGAACAAGCACCTGGGTAGGTTCCCTAGAGAGCAAGTGTCAAATCCTTCAGATGTAGTAATGGAGAAACCAGCATGACCAAGCCAGGTTTTTCAGCGTGACCTTAGAATGAAAATATATATGCACTTTGTCTTTTGGTGACCTGGTCTATGTACACTACACTATTTGTCTCAGAGAATGCTATTTCAACTCTAATTCAATTCTATAAGAGATCATCCAGAATTACACCAAAGCTTTGTGGGTCTTTAGAATCAGTACCCAAGAAGTTCTCAAAAGAGATGCTAAGGTCTAGTGAGGTGAGTTTCAGGGACGTATATGAGCTCGGTCTCACTGAGACTGAGATTCAGGTGGTGGGCTGCCATCCATGAACAGGTGTCATCTATGCATGCTGAGGTGTGACTGGAAACCTGGGTGTCAGATGGGGAAAGGATTAGTTAAGTGTCATTTAAATAACACTGGTAGATGCCATGAAAGGATATTACTTTGTCAAAAGAGCAAGTGTAAAGAGCATACTTTGACTGGTCTATAGCACAGGTTCCCAACCCTTGTCCTGCAGCCCCCCACTGGTCCACATAGTACAATGGTGTCCCTGCCTTAACACACCAACTTCAGCTCACTTACGGGTTGTTAATGATATGGATAAGGTGTGTTGGAAGCAGTAAAAACATGTGCCTTCAGGACCAGCGTTGGGAAACAATGATCTAGGGCTCTTGTTTTCTTGCTGCTATTTAGTGTGTATTTTTGCTATATAACAGTAACATTTTATATAACATTTTTTATTATCTGACAAATGTATGTAATATTTATAGTATTTAATAACCTTAGTTTTGGTTGTTTATCAGTCACAACATGGTTGACTTTAGAGGGCTAGAAATGTAAAATTACATAAATAATACAAAGTGTGAGAAACTTTTTTTGTTTTAACAACCTCCTATAGGCACTACAACAGTTAAAGATGTTTTCTAGAAATTACCCTTTTGGAACCTTTTTGTAAGTGTAATATTGACACTTTACTATTTGTAAGCAAAACTATTCTCTCCGTTTCAGTTGTTACATGACGAATGGGCAAGATATGGAGCTTTCTACAAATATCAACCTGTGGACCTTATCAGGTACACACCTATTCGTGATGCATGCTTGCCAGTAATTATTCATGTGTCAGTGCTTTCTGAGGATGTGACTTTTGTCCTCAGGAAGTACTTTGGGGAGAAGATAGGCCTCTACTTCGCCTGGCTTGGGGTCTACACTCAGCTGCTGGCCTTGGCCTCTACGGTGGGCATCATCGTGTTCCTGTACGGCTGCTTCACCATCGACTCCAATGTGCCCAGGTATGAAGCAGTAGACCCCCGCTGGGCTCTGGGCTCTAGGCCTGAGGTGTGTGGGAGTTGGGCTTCGGGGAGCCTGGCAAACCTGCCTGTGTGAGGTCAGGAGACTATTCATTAAAACAAATATGTGCAGGTGGGTGTTTTTTAGTACACAATGTGTGCTTGTCATGCTCATTAAATTTGGTCAAAAATGACCATTGTTTTTTTTTTAAATTACGTTTGTATATAATTTACATTCTTAAATAACATTTACATTCTTAAATACTCTTTAAATGGTGTGCATATTATAAAACGAAATTATTTCTAATTGTTATCAAATAATGGAAGTATGTAAATTTTGTTAAAGTGCCATTTCCTGCCACGTCCAAACAGCAACTAAACTGAAAAACAACGTATTTTAAATACTGTGACTCTCTGATGCCATAAAATTATATACTAGTTTATATACATCTACCTGTTCAGTCATATGACACTAAACAAAAAATTTGTTTTTAATCTGGACTCCTTTTTGAAAAAAAACATAGTGCAGAGCAGCCAATCAGAGTGCAGAGTGCAAAGTTCAAAGACAGTCATGTACAATTGGAAATTTGATACATAATCCCACATATAATAAAACAAATGTGGCCTTCAGGAGAAATACACTAGAAAAGACCAACCTAATTGAACTCATCTTACCTCAACTTCATGTCTCTAATAAAGGCGATACATAGGCAAGTATTCAGAAGTTTGGGAATGTAAATCAGCTCAGATCTTCTACAGTTGAAAGGGTTCCTTTATAGAAGTTTGTACAAGATTGTACAAATTCTGTACCAGTATCTTCTGGATCTTGATGCTGTAGCACCCCTGCTCTACTTGTTTAGTGTTTAATGGTCCAATGAATCAGCTGTAAAAGAAGCTCTTTGTGAGTTAGTGAGTGCATGAAGTAGAGAGAAGGAGTGTACAGTAAAACGTACCACACACTCCAGATCCAGACTGTGCATTTCCAAGGTTGTGTTACTATACTACAAAATACAGAATAAATGGTGCTGTTTTAAAAGTTTCTGTTTTAAAACTTTGCTGTTTTGGATGTAATTCTGGACTGGAGCATTTCTGGAGCATTTACCATTGCCTGAGGCTTACACTGTAAGCAGAATAGAATCCCTGAGGCATATTGTGATCTTTCGAAAATGTCAATACTACTGAGAATGCAAGATGAGTCTTCCAAATGCAGAAATGTAACTTGGTTTACTTTGAAGAGAGTCTAGTTGCCAGTAAATGAAAATAGGATCTACGTGAATATGGAATACTAGGGAAAATTCATTGTTTATGTACAGTATTATGCAGAAATTGAAAGGCACCTGGGTAATAACGTTGATAACTTTTTCAATTCAAATGCTTGTTGGTTCAAGCTAGACCAAGCATTTGAACAGTTCAAAAGCATTGGGTAACTACATGAGGTAAAACAGGTGTTTCTCTGTAAAGCCTAATGCTGGGTGACTTTTTCTTGCTTTATTCAATGATGCCAGTCTTTGATAAGAAATGTACACTGACGGTTGGATACATTTACTGTCATTTCACTTTGCAGTTCTTACTTTATTGCTGACCTCCACATGATATCTCCAAAGTGACAAGAGATTGTTCTCACCTGTCTGTCACTGAGTCCTAGTTTACATTACAGTTATTACAGTTAGTAGGCTGTTCACAAAACGCATGTTGAGAAGCATACAGTGGTGGTTATGAGTCAAGTTAAATCATAATTACCATGTCCCCATGGTACATGAGGTGAACGACAGTGTAAGCAAAATATGTATTTTTTTCTATTCAGTATTTAATAAAATGAACGAAGGTAAATTATTTTTAAGGGTTAAATAATGAATATGTAATTCTTTTTTTTTACAGCTGGCTTCTGTTGTGATTGGTTACCCTAATTGATCCCTTGTTGAAAAAGCAATCCAGACTGGAAGATGACTCATGATGGAAGTGTTAATAGCTGAGGAACTGCTCTAGGCAGATACACATACACATTGATTGAGAGTTGTTTGATCAGCCTCCACTGATCACACTATATTGCCCATCACATTGCACAGATTCTTGTTCAGATTTTGGAGAATTTGGAGGCCAAGACAACATGTTCAACTCTCAAGTTCCTCAAACCATTCCTGAACAATTTATGCAGTGTGGCAGAACACATTATCCAGGGCGCAATAAAGAGGCCACTTCCATTAGGGAATATTGCTGTAATGAAGGAGTGTACCCAATCCTTGTTCTCAGTGTTTAGGTAGGTGGTACGTGTGAAAGTAACATCCACATGACTGCCAGGACCTAAGGTTTCCCGGCAGACCCTTGCCAAGAGTTGCCTTCGTCCTTCTACCTTCTCGCTTTCTTTCAAAATGGGCTGTTATATATGGACTCTTTGCACTGAAGAGTGAATGGTGTGTTTTTAGCCTTCCCTATTTTTACAAGGAAGTGAGAATTTTTCTTTAACATGATTTGGGCCCTTTAAAGGTAGACGTAATGTAAATTTCATCCTCTTGATATGCTGTTGGACTGGACCATGACCCTGTTGTGGATGTGTTTTGTGTGTTGGTTCTGCCAGTCTGGAGATGTGTGATGAGACCCAGAACTTCACCATGTGTCCACTGTGTGATCGGGCCTGTGACTACTGGCATCTCAGCACAGCCTGTGGCACGGCTCGTGCCAGCCACCTCTTCGACAACCCGGCCACCGTCTTCTTCGCCATCTTCATGTCCCTCTGGGGTAGGCTGTCTTGTCTCCATGCTTTGTCGGGTCCTTACTCAACATGTTATCTGTAAAAATGGGAAAAGGTACAATGCATAACTGAAAACAGTAGCAGCAGAGTTACTTTTTACTGTCACTTTAATGGCTGAATAATAAGTCTGGTGGTCAAAGAGTTCACAAATTATGCAAAACTGACACAGGTTCATTTATAACCACCTTTCCAGCTTCTCCACACAGACCTATCTGTGTGCTGTCTCAGCACTGCGCTGCACTGATGGATCCAAGCCCCAGGGTGACGGGTGCTGTTAGTAAGCAGATCTGTTGGTGTGTCTCTATGGAGATGGAGATAAAAGCTTGTGTGTATAGTTTGTGCAGGTGATGAATGGGCAGGGTGTAGCGTTACCTGTGCCTGTCAGTGGCTGCTCGGGCTCAGATCTGCCGTCATTGGCCCTTCTCCTGGAGCCTTTGTGAAAGTGCTTTGTCTTTTACAGCTGCGTGTGGCACTGGGGTATATGCATTATTCCTCATATAGAGACCCCCACTGGGGGGCAGACAGAGTGTTTGTGCATGCAGTTATGCACCTGGAGCAGCTGACATGAATGAACGCTTTTCAGACCAAGAGCAAATACTACTCTGGTGTTTGTCCAAGGTGAATGGGATGATTTGTTATTTAGATTTGTAATCATATCCTTCCTGAGGAGCTAAATGTGTACTGGGGAGATGAGTTTTATTACAGACTAAGTGAACCATTAACGTAATTAGTGACCCAGTCTTTTTGTTCATGTCTGTGACATGTGTGTTTCTCTCTCTCTCTCTGTCTCTCTTTTCCACCGCCCCCCACCCACCACCCCCCTGCATCCTGGACTCCTCATACAGTGGTCATGTTTCTGGAGCACTGGAAGCGCAGGCAGAACAGTTTAAACTACAGCTGGAATATGACAGGAATGGAAGAGGAAGAGGTGTGTGAAAGTAGTTTTCATACTACACTTGTTAATGTGCCCAACAATATATGATGACAAGAGTTCCCCTACCACTTAAAATGAATCCACATTCACTCTTATGTTACATTTTCTCTCTGTATGTTTACATTTGTCAACAATATTATTTTACCAAAAAATGTCTCAAGGCTTGAAAAAGGAAAGCTAAGGAAAACAAAATTTGTCGTTAATATGTTTTTAATGTAGTCAAAACATTCCCAAACAATCTTACAGGAATCCTTCTTTTATTGATTTCTTGTGTCTACACTAAACACTTTTTGGGAAAAGTATACCACGTTTACTTTTACACGTAATGTCATATGACATGTCTCCATCACTGACTTCATCCAGGAATGGTTTCTTTAGATGAAGCCTTTTTTCCTCAGAATATCAGTTAGATGGAAACTTCTAGATGGCAAACTTTACAAAATAATTTTATTGCTTGCAATTTGTGCAGAAAGTCATTAGAATATAATATTTTTGCCCTTCTAGGTGTAACTACACATAGGGAATTATTCAAGAAATATGATTTTAAAGCATTTCTAATTGCTGTTTCTTTCAACAAATACACAGTCATGCTTTCTGCTGATTATAGAAATGTGTGTGTGCTTTAGCTTATGAAAAGTCTCTCTAATGTACATGGCTTTAGTGCTTTTTGTTTCACCAATGTAGTCCATTTTAATTTGAAATGTGCCCCTCTCCTCTCCGAATATGCAATCTTCCCTGCCAGGAACGGGCAAAGGTTTGATTTTTTTTCCCATTTGTGATCTCTTTCCTCTGAGAGGCCCTTACTCTCAAAGCTTGCCCTTGCTTCATGTCCTTTGGGTTGCTGTGCGTATTGACCTATTTGAATGGTTTGAAATTCCTCCAAATGAAGTCTCACCGGTCGGCCAGCAGGTCGTACACACAGTCTGATATTAATCTTGCGCTTGGGCCTCTCGTCCACAGGAGCATCCCAGACCTAAATACGAAACCATACTCCTTCAGAAGAAGCAGAGGAAGAGAAAAAACAGGAAGAAGAACAAAAGCGAGGTGGGTGGTTCGTTCAGTATTAGCTGACAGGTTTAGTGAAAGAGCCACTGTTTCAAATTGCTGGTCAAAACCTACATCTTCTAGATGTTTGCTGTGGGTTTTAAGCACGTCAGACTTGTCTCAAATATGCTAGTTAGGCACTTTAGAAACTTTGCTTTTGTACTGTCATATACTTTTTTGAAGACATTTTGTACTGTCAAACGCTGCCGGCTTATGTTTTGAATAATGACTGACTTTGAACAGATTTCGTGCTTCTGCTTTTGCTCTGTGCAGAACTGTCACCAAGGAGTGCAGCACTCACAGCATATATGTTTTGTTTTATTGGAAGGAGTCAGAATGAGGACTTACGGTTATTGGACTGGTGCCAAATGCTGCAAGCTGCCAGCAAAAATCTCCATAAAGCACTGCTCTGGCTTCGGGCATTTGGCACCAGAACTTTGGAGGTTTTGGTGGGCTGCTCTCCACAAGCGTTCTGCCAGACCAGAAGGGGGTCGGGGGGTGGGTGGTGGGGTGGGGTGGGGGAGTCGTGGGTGGGGGGGGGTTTGGGGGGAGAGGTAGAGATAAAACAATTTGGACAGGCAGTGCAGAGGAAGGTGAGAACACAGCTCCTTCTTTCACGAGAAGCACTGTTGCCTGGCTGGGGGCCCCTAACCGCTTTTGCGTGTTATTACCTGTTAGTGTGGCTCTGTGTGTTCCAGCCTGAGAAAAGTATGGAGGAGAGCGTCGATCTGGGCAAGGACAAATGGAGACAGTGGTTGCTGTCTGCCATGACTACAGGGAACCCGGTAAATGCTGCTCTCTCTTTCTGTGTTTCTTGCCCACTGCAGTTCTTCTAGAGTCTACTCTGTGCCTGCCTCTCTGTGCTTCTCTGTGTCTCTCCCTCACTGTGGGGCTCTGCCCACTCTCTTATGCACTTGTGGCCTGGGGACTTTCTTTTCTTGGCTGTGGGATTGCCGGGTTCTCATTCTGCACTTCCGGTCCTGCTTAGCTCGTAGTGGTTGGTCCTGCCTAGCACTTTGGCTCTACTTTCGGTAGTCTTGTTGGAATTTTCTGTTACAGATCTTTTTGCCGTGGCTGCCGATATTATTTTAGTTTCCATGTTAAGTTCAGTAGACGTGTAGGTGGGGCTTTCAATATGTGATTTTGAAAATGTCTATGTCCATTTTGTTAGGAATGGCAGTTAGGTGTATTATATGGACCATAACTATTAATAGAGTAAAGATATAGAGCTAGAATTACAACTAATGCTTCTGATGTGAAACAATGATACAGAGTTTTTACAATAAGCACTACTTATGAAACATTCAAGGACACTTAGGGTTTGCGGACAGGTATTATGCTTAATGTAACTGAGGGAACCTTGGCACTTTTAATGCTTTGGTTCGTTTATTCAGACAAATCACTTACAGTATATACTGTGTATCCCTTAGGGAGTAGCTTGGTTTGTCAGAACAACAGCATGAAGCTACTGTTTACTGTTCTACTGCTTCAGAATAAACACTAGCAAGTTTTCTTTGGTCAAATGTGAAACAGTAGAATAGGCAAGGGTAAATGTAGTCTAGGTTTTATTGTTGGCATTATCAACATTGGTGAATAATTGTTTCAGTTGAAATTGTAATTTTGTTTGGGCATAATGACAGCATCTAACAGGAGAGCTGGAGAGTAAATCAGAGAGTAAGAGTAAGAGAGTATCTCTAAAGAGTGAGAGAGTATCTATAAAAATCAACTTTTCTTTATAAGATCACATCACGTATCAGATTTTGTCATATAGTCCTATTAAACGACCTGGGTGACTTTGAGATGGACAACAGGTGTTGTTGGGTGTTTTTCTACCAAAAGTGGTCCAAGGAAGGACGACTGGTGAACTGGTGACGGGATCATGGGTGCCCATGGTGAACTGGTGATGGAATCGGGGTGCTTATTGATGCGCTCGGGGAGCAAAAGCTGCCACATCTGGCCTGACCCCACAGAATACTGGAAATGATTGTCGGAACACACAGTGCATCACAGCTTGCTTGCGTATGGGGTTGCATAGCTGCAGACTGGTCAGAGAGCCCCTGCTGACCTCTGTCTACTGCTGAAAGCACCTACAACTGGATCACGAAGAAATGCTCTGATGAATTATGCTCTGAAAAGTTCTTTAACGTTGTATGGATGGCTGCGTGTGTGCATCATTTAACTGCAGAAGAGATGGCAGCAGGAAGCCGGTGGTGTGTGTGTGTGGGTGTGGGGATAGTAAAAAAAATGTTAGTTTCATTTACAAAATGTAGTTGGTATGAAGCCATCACAAAGTTGTTGACTCATTTTGAGCTGCAGTGCTTTTTTCAAAATTGTGGCTACTTATAAACTGAAAATATTCATTTTTAAGCCCTGGTGTCCGAGGTCCTATATCAGAGTAGGAGTGTCAGTGAAGTACCAGTTCTGGCTTCTATTCTGTCTGAAGACAAAAGAAGGTTTCCATTACAAGCACCACTACAGTCAGTCTCTGTCGTAATCTTCTTACTACAGGAGGCTGTGCTTTGTTACTAATACTACTACTTACTACTATTTAACTTGACTCTTTAACCCCCACCATCTGGGTGAAAGAGCGGTAGTAAACAAAGCATTCAGAGTCAGAGTCCTGTGTTGGGTTCTCTCTATGTATTTGCCATAAGGGCGAGACTTAATTCCGGTGCGATCAAATAGCATGTAGACTCAGTCCTGCCCAGAGTGTTTGACATACAACATGCATCACTAAGCAAATTATCCCAGTTAATCAAGGCTCATTAATAGCAGGACATAATCTCCATGCTCAAAGTTCTACAGCTTTCTCAGTCATTGACCACTCATCATTGTGGAGACATCTAAACATTTTTACGAGTAAAATTAAGTGTATGCATTATATTAGATTTAACTTGGTCTGCTGTCATTTACTATCATTTTATATTTGTTTTGGTATAAGGCCATCTAGTGAGTGTGTCTAGTAGCGCAGCTAGTTAAAGTACCCAAACAAGCGAAGGAAGGGTTTTGACTGCGTTTTACATTCACCTGGGTAAAACACGTGTCAGCATGACAAAGTAGCTCTGTAACCATAGAGGCTGACTGTTGGTCTGAACATCTGAATATGTAGAACTTGCTATTCATCTTACTTTTCATGTTGGACCTGATATTAATGAGAGAAGGTGCAGAAAAAAGACAGACTGGTAACACAGTTATAGGGGTTAAATGTTTGGGGAATAGAGATCTTTCTCCTTGGGTTTTGGTCCAGGGCACCCTGGTCTGAATGCTAGCCTACTTTTCATTGTTCTTGGACGTGTCTGTCCAAGAGTCACACATTTCGCAGTGACTTTAAATGGGAAGCCCCTGTCTTATGTTTAGCTTCTCTGTCCTAGATAGCATGGCCCACGGTCAGTCCTGGCCTAGATGTCAGAAATCTACATTTTAACAGTCTCCTTTAATAGATACCTTTCCCACTGTGATGTGAATTTGCTGTCAGGAGACACGCATAACACTCTTTTTCTCTGCGGCTAAAGGGATGCAATGCTTTATGGAGTTAGCAAACAAAAAGGACATAAAAGCCCTGGAAATGGGTGATGCCCGCTGTGGTTACTCGCTTTATATACTTGCCTGTGTTCCCATCGTTGTTGGCCACACAGTCGAGTCATGGGACTGTGGCTGGTACCATTTGTGGTTGACCTGTTTCTGAGGGCCATGCTGCACTGAGTGGCTGTTTTGTGGTGACTCCTAGCATCACCGCTGACCTCTGTTTTTGTTTGTTTATTTGTTTTTTTTTTTTGTTTCTGATCTGATCTGATCTGTTTTACTGTTTAATGAGTAAAACATGGCACCCTCTAAGATGAGCACCTCTGTGGAACTGCTGTGGGTTTGGGTCACTTACGCAGGAGGAGCACATGGTGTGTGCATGGTCGGGAATAATTGAAAAAAGAGATTTGCAAGGTATTTGGGTCATGGCAATTTTAGAAATGTGTTTGTTCGTTTTGAAATAAAGGATGGCGAGATGTGTCTAATTAAATGTTCTTAAGGCATACCTGCTTCGAGGATTTGCTTTTATGTTCAAACTTGTAGTCCCTGGTCTTTATACAATATTGTTGAAACAAATGACTGACAGACCTACTTTAGTAAATGTAAAATGGTAAAAAGGTCAACAGATGTGTCTCTCTCTTTCTCTCTCTCTCTCTCTCTCTCTCATTTTGTACACAGCGGCCAGCAGAGAGAGCTAGACTCCAAGTTAGTGAATGAATATTAGAACATTTATGTGTAGTGTGTGATGGAGAGAGGGGCAAAGAGAGAAAGAGGGAATTATAGATGGAGAGAAAGTGAGAGAGAGCTAGAAAGGAAAATAGAACAGGTAAGCAGGAGAGCCCCTACAGTGATAGGGAGGGCGAGACAGGCAGAAAGGAGAGAAAGCGAGAAAGAGAAAGACAGAGGGAGCGTACTCTCTAAGCAGGAGTGTCACAGCTCCATGCCGGGCAGAGCTCCAAACCACCGGATTAGCTGCAGCCCCCGCCTCGTCGCCATTGGCAACCATGTGACACTCAACCCCTTGCACATGGACGCTGAGTGGGGTCGCTCTTATCTGTCATATTCTTAAAGCCTTATCATTCAAGTCTGCCAAATATGGTAGCTTTCTCTAATAAACACGGCCACTGGTGACTCCTATTAATAAATTTGAGGCCTCTCTTGATAAGTGTGGCTATTTTAGGCTGAGTCTTGCCCCCAGACTCAAGTGAGTTCACCATTAGCATTCAAGAGGAGATGTGTTATTCATAGGCTGACATGCCTGTGTGTATTTTTGTTTATTTGTTTGTTTGTTTGTTTTTTTTGAAGGGTGGAAAAGGATGCTGACTTTTTGAAAGGGGGGAAAGGATGCTGAAAGTCGGTTTGACTTTTACTTTCTTTCACAAAAGTGGACGAAGTCACTGAGGATTTCGTCCTGATGAAGAATCCTTGAGTTTTTTTCTACATTATTTTGGATGCCCAAATTGGCCATAAAATTTTGAGCTGTTCTTAGAATTATGGACAATTTGGGTTTCCACAGGGCTCTTGGCTGAATGTTACATGGATGTTTGCTGCAAACGTATCAAGGTCTGATCGTAGTGAAGATATCTCAGAAGAATGTCTGTAACCTTTCCTTCCAAGCACTACATTATTAAATTAGCTGTCTATCTTTGAATGTCATCTACAGTGTTTGTAATGTGTGTACGTGTGCAGACCATTAATCAGAGAAGGATGCAACATAGTCATAGTGACACAAATAGTGGGAGCTCTTTGTGTCTGCGCATTTGTTCACATTTGTGCTCACAAGCTTCAGGTCCACTCAACTCAGAACAGTATGTAGCAACGAATGTGTGTGTGAGAATGAGTGGGATTTAAAATATGTGTCAGATGGGGCTCACGGCAGCTTATCCCCCCATCATTTCCAACATCCATAAGACGGCGGTCTCTGCTGAGCCCCCTCTAAAAGACAAACTTTTCATCCTTTCCTGTAGTGGCAAAAGGCCATTAATCATCAGTTCATATAGTCTTTAGTAGTCTAAAATGTAATTTGATGTAACATTCAGGAATTGGATGGTCATGTTTGAACAAACAGTTTGAATGAGAATGCAAGCTTTTTCACTGTGTCTGGCCTAACAGGAAGTTGCCCAAATAATGAGGGCAACTGCAAATTAAGGATACACACTTTTCCCTTCTGATACCTTACTCTCAAGCATTGATTCTTATGTATCGGTATGGAATATTAATGCAAATTCTGTCTACCTAACTGACAAAGGGTACTGATAAACTGTGGTATTCCTCTATTTTGGTAAAACAGATTTCTAGGTTAGAGAAAGATGCCTAAATTAGTTGTTTAACTCAGGGGGCTAACATTAAGCACCAAGCTACAATGTTTTGGTTTGTATTATTTGGTAATTTAAATATCATCGGAATTCTTTTTCAAATATCATACATTTTGGGCTTGATTCCACTGGCATGACCAAAATGTCCATAACATAACCCTACAGACCACTGGTCTATGGTCCATTCAGTTCACCTTCTGTTGGCCTAAGACACCTGGGTTGGGCAGCATGTGCGTAGCTAATACAACTGTAATCTCTGCTCCAATGTTCTTTCTCTCTGCTAAGCTCCCTGTATGACAGGGCCACAGTTACGTGTGCTGCGCCGGGCCAGTGTCTGACCGAGGGTACCAAGCTTTGGGAGATAGAGGGACAGGGTCTGTGACAGGGTGTGTGACGTCAATCCGCCCGCTACATCTCCGTAAAGTGACATATGGCCTCAAAGGAAATCCCCACGCTGTTGAGCTTGTCACTAATTTCCCAAAGGGCTTAGCGTAGTCCCGATGGGAGGGTGTGTGTATGAGAGGTGGGCAGTATTATGCAGCCCCAAGCCATCCATGCCAATGCTGGCCATATATCCATGCTGGGGGTTGACCCGAGGACAAAGGCCTTGACTGAACTTGGCCTGTGTGTAAAGTCTTAAGTATGTCTGTTGCGTGCTATCATGGAGGCTGTGTGTTGTAGGCTGGGATTTGCTTTGATTGTTTTATATATGACACAGAGATGAGAGGAAAGAGCACAGCAGAGGATGAGGCCAGCAATCCCGCTCCTCCTCTGATGAAACGCAGCAGCAGATGTCATGGAGGGGCTTTGCCAGCAGCTGGCTGGCTGATAAAAAGACACCCCCGCTTTATTAGTACTGACACAGAGTATCCTTTTTGCACATAAAGCTGGGGAATCAGATTTACACACTTTTTAGGGTCTCTCTCTCTCTCTCTCTCTCTCTCTCTCTCTTTCCCTCACTCAAACATTAGTTTTCTAATGGGTAGGAATAATATAATAATCTTTTGTTATGATGCATGTGTAACTGGAACATTCTGTTTTCTACCATGTTTAGACTATAAAAGGATATATGAGACGGAGAAGTAGTACAAGACCCAAATAGGGCTGTCACTATTGATTCTATTGGTAACTGAGCTTTCATAATCACTCCATTTATAACATAAAACATTTAATTATACTTCTGTGACATATGCATAGTCATAAACATAAGCAAATTGTTGAGGTCCTGCTGGTGAGTGTTTTGAACGCTAATGTGCAGGGTTTTTAGACAGCTGGACACAGTTTTATCATTTGCATATTTTCAGTAATCACTAAGCCGATTTATTGAGAAAGCAAATTTGGATTGTTTTATATTAATATTCTTAACATATTGCAGTGGAATCATATTTTAAACATCAATTAGTAAATTAAACAGCAGAAATAGGCACTTATTCGACCTGCTCTTAAAGAGCTCTATCAGGACGGTGGCTTGAGGCTGTGATTGCTCTAGGGCTATTCTCTCACAGATGTTCCACCAGAGGGCTGTCACTTCAGCCCACATCTGGGCACGGTCCAGCCCTGCCCCACTCCCCTCTGAGCTATGGGCTTAATCCAGCGAGCTCCATCTATGGTATCCCCCTTGGACATGTCCTGTTGGCCCTGACCCCACTAGCACAAAAAACACATGCTCACAGAGGCTCCCACACCCCAGGCCAGCTGTGCAGCCACAATCCTCCAAGCATCATGTGGACTTCACTGGCTTCAACAGTCTCTCAAACAGCCGACAGCCACTGCTGTAGGCCTACACATACTATAGTGCTCTGTGCTCATACTATAGATTAGTGACCGATCTGCGCCTGTTGCATGTATACATTTACAGTGATGAGCAATGATGAGCCACGGATCTGATTCTGTGAGGGTTAATCTGGGTCTTGACTTCTTTCAACATGAGATGGAGAAACAGATTAGAGCTGTGGGTGCCTGGAGACAGAGATGGGATTAGCTGGTTGTGGTTGAGCTTATTCTCTCTTAAATCATTTGCAAGACTAGGTGAAATTGATTTTATGGTCTTTATCAGCAAAATTGGTGAATACTTGCAAAGGAATTGTGATTTGATTTTCCTTAATTTAAGATTTCTTTGAAGTAATGAATAATTGACAGATTTAGGGTTTGTTTTTTTTTTTACATGGATAAAGTGTTACATTATATTGCCAAAAGTATTCTCTCACTCATCAAAATAATTCAATTCAGGTGTTCCAGTCACTTCCGTGGCCACAGGTGTATAATTTCAAGCACCTAGGCATGCAGACGCCTCTACAAACATTTGTGAAAGAATGGGTCGCTCTCAGGAGCTCAGTGAGGTCCAGCGTGGGACCGTGATAGGATGCCACCTGTGCAACTTTCACAAGTCCAGTTGTGAAATTTCCTCGCTACTAAATAGTCCACAGTCAACTGTGAGTGGTATTATAACAAAGTGGAAG
>JBBPDC010000129.1:23036843-23051319 GCA_037974485.1 Hemigrammopetersius urotaenia
AACGGAGTGGGGTCATGTGACTCCACACGCGGTAGTGTTTTTAAAGGGAAAGTAATCAAAATAATCGACCTGGAAAAATTTGATCGGTTATAGGTTCTGAATGTCAATTTCGATTACTTTTCGGTTAATCACCCAGCCCTACTGTCATGTTCCTCAAACCATTCCTGAACACTTTTATGTTATGGCTGGACACATTATTGGGCTGTAAGAGGCCACTGCCATTACAGAATACCATAATCCTGAAAGGTAGACTTGGTCGGCAACAAAGTTTAAGTAAGTGGAACCTGTCAAAATTAACATCCACATGAATGTCAGGACCCAAGGTTGGTACTGACCACTGCATACTGGAACCATCCCAGACGGCATGCTGTTTTAAAGATGCTCTGATCCAGTCTAGCCATCACAATTTGGCCTCTTGTCAAGGTCACTCAGGGACTTTTTGTTCTGCATCCAACACATCAACTTCAAGAACTGGCAGTATACCCCACCCCTTGACTGATGCTCTTGCAACAAAATAATGTGATTCACTTCACCTGTCAGTCTTCTATTTTGGGGTATTTCTGCCCTGTTTTCCACCCTTAGTTGTTACACACTACTTCTCTGTAAGTGGTTTGGCAGGAAAAGTGACTTTGAACCCTTTTTGCACGTGGTTAAAATTAAGAGAAAAATACAAAAAAATATTTTCTCCTCACGTATAATTCTTGCTCGCTCTTTTTATATGAAAAGAAAAATGACACTGCAATTACCCAAATTCACCTGAAAGTTGAGCATGTGACTGGATTGATGCTCATGACAAAAGTATTTACTACTTTTGATGCCATAGACATTATATGTTTGTTCTACTGAGACATTAATTCGGGCTGTAATAGTGTTACCTGTTTTGACAGTGTCTTTTTGCATTCATGATCATGGAGTGATAAGTGACAGTTATACCCGTCTAACTTCATTCTTTCGTTTCTCTTCCTCTGTTTTCCTTGTGATTTGCTGATGAAAGGTCTCCGGAGATATAACTCTGAGATAATTGTAATAGCGAGGGAAACATCCTCAGGGTAGGGTGTAGGATGGGTGGAAGTGGTAGGGGAATAGAGAGTGAGTAACAGAGTGAAAGAAACATGTAGATAAAGTTCCACAGCAACTCGGGACAACTGTTTGGATATGTGTGGTGGCTTCTAGGACACAAGCTGTAGGACAGTGTTGACGATTGCTGTTATCAGAGACCAATTGGACTCAGACAGTTGGGAACTGAGCCACCCTCCCCAGAGGCCCTAGTGGCACCATAATGTCAGCATTTCACCAAGTCTGGGAGTGTGTGGTGTTTGTGCGAGTGTAGGAATAAAAGAATGAAGCACGTAATGGGGGAGGGCAATAGTGCTGTCTAAGTACTATAAATATGCCCCCAAATACCTTAAATATACAGCAGTTATGGATTCCCATAACAAATAAATCATGGTCTCTTCTATGTATGCTGTTTCTGCTAAAATAGCTCTATGTAAACAAGTAATTGCAGTCCTAGGGATTAGAACTTTAGATGAAGATGTCTGCCTGTCTTGTGGGATATAAACCAGTCTTTCAAGTATATTACTGTATATGGGCAATGAAATCAAAAAGTAGGAGCCTGTAGCTCCTCACCGAAGCTTCACTGTTTTCATTATGTGATACAGGAAATCAAAGAACTCTGGGGTACATTCTAAGTTACAGGTAATTTAATCTAATGCTATGCAAACCCAAGGTTCAACCATACTCTATAAGGTATTCATTCACAGCGCTGACCATATCTGTCCCTCAGGGTCTTATAATCACATTCTCACAGCAGCAGTATCTCATGACTTGAAACACTGAAACATCAACATTTTGATCTTTAATAATTTCCTGATGGGTTGCGACAACCAGAAAGCACTTGCAATGTTTTTCTCCACTTTTTTCCCCCAAGTTTCATCATGAAACATTGCGGGCAGTTTTAAAGGCAAAGCAGGTGTTGATAGAAAAGCCAGTTTTCTTGCTTTCCTGACATTTCACAGAGTCTCCTTTAAATCTTCCAGCATGGATAATAAGTCTTATTATCTTTGACCATGTTGCACCCTAGAAGAATGTATGAGGCATGTGACTGATTTGCCTTCTATTTTTGTTGCTGTACCACAATGCAGCCTTCTGCTGGAAACAGCTGCTTTGAATACCCACCTCTAACAGCTGAACTCTTGTTTGGTCTGCAGGTATAAGGATTACAGAGAACCACCCTGGTCGCCACAGCCATACCAGTTCTCCAAGCAGTACTGGTCAGTCCTAGCTGCTCGACTGGCCTTCGTCATACTTTTCCAGGTACTGGCCTCAATAGGGGATAAACCTCCATTTTACTCTTTGGGAATAATCCAACTGATCTCTATCATTTATGAAGATTTATGTAGCTGTAGACAGTGACTGTTTGAACAGTAGTGAGATATACTCAATAAAATCATTGAATACATTTATTTTAGGCCTATAAATGAGTTTACAAACTTGAGATTATAATAATATTTCCAGTGAGAGTTGATTCATTAATCAATTTAATTGAATTGCCACCTCATGATGCACTGATGCATTTTTATATTTTCAGAGAAAGTATAAATAGGGTTTCTTCTCTTTCTGTCATAGAGTGAAATATAGAGGATAGTTTTAAGCTAGTTTTAATCAGAATGCTGTCGCAGAGACTGGCTGATTTGCTATTACAGCAGAGGTCAAACTTCTAAACACCTTGCCCTGTAATTATAGCTGTTGTTCATGTGGCAAGTTTTCCTCCGCATGAACGCAGCAAACCCAGCTGCTAACAGAGGAGCATGCTTCATGTGCTTTAGCACGCTTAATTGGTATACAAAAGATGTTTTGGCCAGGGTTGGGTAGCAAAAGAACTCATTATTTAAATGGACTAACCAGGATTTACCCTTTAGTATATAGATTGAAATGGAAAACAATTCAACATTAATGGAGCGTAATAGTAGTAGTTTGGTGGTATGTTACTAATTGCAATATTAATTAGGTACTCAGTAATAGGCAACATGATACATTTTGAAAGTAACCTTCCAATTTTGTAACACTGGCACAAGAGAAGTGACCGCAATACAATGCCATTACGTCCTGTCGGCTTAAGGGAGCACATGAAGAGATACTCTGTCTGCATTCTAAAGTAGTGCACCTATTGTTTTCTTCCTGCCCCACCCTCTTTTCGTCACCCATTATAGCGTGTGTTGGTAAAGGCTATAGCTTATTATACATGTTTATTTTTATGATAAACTTAGCTGTCAACTATTGTTTGGTTGACTTCAGGTTGGCTCTTCAGTACCTCTGCAGAAGCCATATCATCTCAGCGTTTCCTGTAGTGCGTTGCAGTCTTTGGAAAGGACTGCATGTATCATACAGGCATGACTGAGCAGTGTTTTGTAACACTACAGCCTTACGTAGTTGCAAACAACTATTATCCTGTCCACTGTATCATGGGACTCCTTCATGACTCGGATCAGGTGTGTTGGGGCAGGGAATAGGCGAAGTTGTAATTTGTCTGTGGAGTGCTTTTATAATCAGTATAATGCATTGTTCCTATTGCAGATTTTTTTAAAATTTGTAGAGCTTGCACAAGGTGCTTCCACTTAAACTACAAATCTAAAGCCTGATCCAGGCAAGGTTTTTAAGAATTTTGTAGTAAAAATCTGACCCAGGCTACAGGATTGAAAAATGATGTTGAAAATGTGAGAGGCCCCCAGACAAATTCCTGTTTATAAATCACCCCCATGTTACAAGACATGCCCACTTTCAAATGAACCCCAAGTCAAGAGCAAGGATCCAGAACTCACCTCAGAACTTGAGATCCCATGGTTTATCTTGTACAGGGTTCTTCCTTTTAAACGACATATATAATGCCTAATCCATTTTAAAAGGTTTTAATTATTAATTAATTTATTTAGTTTCAACTTTTTGTATATAGACTATACCCAAATGTAAATAGGAGAACACAACAATATTCCTAACTTGGCTGTGTACAAAAACAAAATGGAAAAAAGGGGGCAAGGGAGATTGTCACACCATCACCATATAACATTACCAAGCAGTGTCAAGAAGGGCTGCCACTCTACTGAAAGAACATTTTTAACCCCTGAATACTGGGACATGTCTGTTCCATCTTAATAATAAGAACTATCTAATTGAGACTTCCATTCCAATTCCATTCCAATTTTTTTTGGCAGCAACCATGCCTACTATGGGGTTTGGCTCTGATAAAAAGGAGGGGCCCTCGTTTCTTCAGAACAATTACAAAGTACAACCAGGCTGAACATTTGTCCTTAAGAAAACTAATTGAGTATATTAAGATTTTACAAACTTAACTGATGTTGAAAATGTGAGAGGCCTCCAGACAAATTCCACTGTTTGTTTTTTTTATCTGTCCTTCAGCTATCAAAGCCCTCATGTTACAACATATACCCACTTACAAATGATCAACTTTTCTTGCCAAGAAACATGACTTTAGATCATAACAAAAGTATTAAAGACAGCTGGGCAGACGTTTTTTACAATCACAATTGGGGGAAAAAGTTTCCCACTGATCAGCCCAGGTCTCAAGTCAGCTCCAGTCTCATTGCTTAATAGTCTTTCTTGCATAATGTCAATATCTCCCCACACAACAGCATGTTGAATTGCAAATAGTGAGTTTCCGTATTAGACTGTGAGTAGATTGGAAGTGTAAAGTTTAGGTGCAAAGATATGAACTTGGAACAGCTTTTGCAATTTGAGGGCCGAGTCATCCTTAGATTGCCCTGATTATCCTGTAGTCTTTCCTGAATAATAATAAAAAGAATAATAATATTATAAGGCATGGAGGAATGGATAAGGCAATGCGTGTTAAGTATATTAAGGCAAATATTTTGGAGGTGACAAGACTACAGCTCCAGATTGTGGATCCTGAGCTATGAAATAGCTTCTGAATTGTTGCAGCCCAAGTGTTGACATGCTTGCTCATGTTTGTGTGTGTGTGTGTGTGTGTGTGTGTGTGTTTCTACGCAGAACCTGGTAATGTTTATGGGTGTGCTGGTGGCATGGGTGATCCCCGACGTGCCCAAGAACGTCAGCGAGCAGCTGAAGCGAGAAAAGACGATGCTGGTGGATGTCTTCATGAACGAGGAGAAGGAAAAGCTCCAGCTCATCCAGAGCCTCTTCTCTAAAGAGGTTACCCAAGCCAAGCAGCGACAGCCCCTGCCACAGGATGCCTCAGAACCGCAGCTTCCCCTGCCCCACATGGCCCAGACCGACGATCCTGTGTCTGCAGGATCCACCATCCCCTTGGCTACACGGTTCCGCACACGCCCCCGCGCCGCCAGCTTCAGCCAGTTCACCCGCCAGGGTTCCATATCGCCTCGCAGTGAAGGGGGCAGGCACACAGCTGTGTGAGCGTGGTGTGGAGGGTTCAGCCGGCCAAGCATTCTTCAGAGTGCCCGGATTCATGGGAGCGGAGGACTTGGGCGAGGAAAGGAGGAGGGCAGGGCTCTCCGTTGAGTTTGTTAAGGAGGGAAATGGCACCCTCTATGCAGTGTTTTCTCACTGGAGCAAAAGCAAGAGAGGTCATTAATTATCTAATCCCTGTACTGTAATGTCTGAAGCATATGTTCACAGGTGGCATGTTTTTTAAAATTATTTATTTATTAATTTATTTATTTTTAAGCCGTGACATGTCCAGGCAGTTCGCAAAGGAGTCAGTCCGGCCGCGGGGCCTAAGCTTTGTAGGACGGCTTGTGGTCATTCCATGCACAGTTGACGCAGACAATGGAGTGGGATTCTGACTCTTATTCAAGGGGCCTTTTGCACATTTTGAACGTTTTTTTTTCTCTCCATCTGTTCTTAAATGAAGAGGAAGAGCTTTTTTTTCTTCAAGTGCGCATCTGGTCCATGCTCATGCGGTCATTGCACAATTTGTGACACTGCACAAAACAAAAAAAACTGCTTTGCAAATTTTATGAGATGTAGCATATCACAGCAAATAATTATAACCTTTCATTTTCTCAGGTAATGACATCACTGTAGGTTTTATTTGTTTATCTTATTAATGTGACATCTCTTGGTTGAATAGAGAATATGAAACCTGTCAGTCAATATGGAATAAGGAACAAAAACTGTACTTTAATGCACAAATTGTATTGTACAAACAATCTATTCATAAAACAATGAGTGTCAAATCTTGCTACAGATCTCTCTTATTAAAGATGCAAACCCTCATAGATAACACTTTGCTCTTGTGCAAACAAAGCCATGAGGTACGCTGTTAAGGTGTGTAATGTTGTCTTTTATGGTCCATTGGGAAGATCTATGTACATGTTTGGGGCCTTGTAATAAGTCTCTTGATAAGGCATTGCAATTGACATCTGCTTGTTTTAAGTGGACTTCAGTAGCATGTGTTAGACACAGTGCAGCAAATCTCACCTCATCCATGGAGGGATCATTTATACTTGTATTTCTACTGATCTAAAAAAGTATTTCAAAAATCACAAGAGTGATGGCATGCCTGGTCTACCGAGCTCAGTCTTTTGAACCCAGGTGCTTTGTCATTGTGGGCCATTAGGAACCATCATGATAATCACTCTGAAGACTTTGTGGCCTCTATGCCAAGTACATTTTGATAGCCATACAAATATGAGTAGCTAAATGTCCTGCCTTTTAAACAGAGGCACAAATTGCTGTATGTTTAGGCACCCCTAGATCAATTTATGTGTAAGTTTAAATAAGTTCAAATAAGTTAGAATAAGTACACCTCTACCACATCTTCTGAATGGTTTAATAGATGACTAGTGTTTGGTTGCTGAACTGAACACATTGGGAAAACAAAACAAAGCTTGGCTGCACAGGAGTTATGGCACCTTTTATAGTTAATTGTTTTAATATGTTAAACTCAGCTAAACTTTCTCTGAGGAGGGTGTGGCATTTTATTTTCACTTAGGAAATTCAAAAGGAATACTTTGACCAAGGATGTTCAAACTGTGTTCATTTATTCACTCTACAACTCTCTCTTGCCTAGATATATGGATATAGGTTTAGAGTAATAATGATACAACTAAAAGAGTGTCAGATCTGGTCATGAACATCTTTAAAGATTCAAATTCTATTCTCAGTTTGCTCATAGGTTTATGAGCCTTTTGGATCATGGGTCATTGGGAAACCACAGATAGGTAAAATCTTTTGTAAGTGCTTAGTTCATGAATACTTTGGCTCTTGTAACTCCATGTATTTAACCAATGCTTTTTAAAAATGAACTTGCAGTTATATGTGTTACTTACAGTCCAGTACATAGAGAGGACCAATCAAAGGTCAACGACTTAGAAGTTTGGAAAGTTGGCCCAAAGTACTCTGAGCCATATATAGCACGCACAACTTTATAGTTGGGATTAAAATCACAATCTTCCCCCTGCTTTGGCCACCATCCGCCAGGGGATGATTGCCATATAGTGGGGGGCTGGATAAGGAAGACCAACATCTGGCCATCACTCTCTCTATTCCTCAAAGGACCTACAGGACTTAATACTCATGCAAGAAGAATAAACACATTTAATCCCAATTATGTGCAAGCAGATTTCCTTCCATGCTGGCAGGGCACTGTGTTTGGATTCTTTAGAGAAATGGGTGCTCTGTCTACATCCCTAGGGCATATGTGCTCATGAACACTGATTTTATGCACCAATTATACATACATTAACTCCATAATAGAGCTATAGAGAATTATCCTTGTTTGGACCTGCACACTTCACTTGCAAGTAACTTCAATGAGTGATATGTTTTTTATTCATCTGTAGCTATTGCACATTCTTTGGACTGTTTTGATACACAGATCTGGAAGAAGGTTCATTGAGTAACTGTCCTAAAAGGCATAAAAGTTACGTTATCCAAAATGAAGTATTTCAAGAGAAAATGGCTTGTCTGGTCTTTGTAAAAAAGGCACTGTGTAAGGCTTTGGGCACTCTATCAAGCAGGGTTAGGTAGCTGTGCAGAGATACCAAAGAACTTGCATTCAGCTCAAAGAACTTCCATCACATAAACCACAACAACCACCAAATGAAAAACTGCTAGCCTGTCTGCTCTGTTCCAACAGAAGACCTACAGTAGCACAAACATCTCAAAACGTTAATGCTGGCTATAATAGAAAGGTGCATCACAGCTTGTGGTTTACAGGGCTACATGACCACAGACCGGTCAGAGTGCTCATGCCGACTCTATCTATCTCCTCAAGCATCTACAGTGGGCCCGTGAGCATAAGAAATAGACCAATGAAGCAATGGGATAAGGTGGCCTGTTCTGTGAATGTGATGCTGTGGAGAATGTGCTTGGGTCCTGCATCCATGTGGGTGTTAATTTGACGCATTCAACTCAGCTAAACATTATTTCAGACCAAGTACACCCCTTCATCTTTCACAGCAATGATATTCCATAATGCCAGTATCTTTAGTCAGTGGGATAATCTGTCCACACCACAAGAAATGTTGAGAAATAATTTGAGAGACTTTACCAAGAGTTCAAAGTGTGGCTTGGCCTTCAATTTCCCTCATCTCAGTCTGAAAGAGTATCTGCGGGATGTGCTAGACAAACTAGTCTGACACATAGAGGACTTACAGGTCTGCCAGTTACCACAGCGCACACATTGAGGTCTTGTGGAGTTCATGCCTCAGCAGGTCAGAGCTGTTTCGATGGCATGAGGGAGTCTTCACAGTATTACACTCATTTTATTATGTTATAGCAGATCTTTGTATCTTCTGCTTTTTGCTCTCTTACTAGGCTGCAGAATGCCAACTGTTGTTTGAACATTGTAATGGTGTAGCTATGTAGAAGTATGTAGTCTGCCAGAAGAAGCACATTTAGACAAATCATAAACACAGTTACGATGTGACACATTTATGATGTGCACAGCAATGAAATCACACACTTGCTGTCAAATTAAAACAGTTTTTGATTTTTACAGCTTTTGAAAATGGCATCTGCCTACTACAATGTGTGAACATTTCTTGAATAAGAGTAAGTTCTTATGGCAAAATCTGAGTGGTTGATGAGGGTTTCCCATTAAGACCAGTTGTAAATTATTAGAGTACCAGTTGCTTATTATTGACTACTATTTTTCAAAAAAAATGAAAAAATGAAGGGCATTTTTGTTTTGCACTTTTACTTTGTTTCACAGAATTAAAGAGCTACAAGAAGTCCAAATCACAGTCATGATTACACACTCCCTCTGGATGGATGAACAGCAATTAAAATACATTGCAAGAAGTCTTTCTATTGTAAAGTTAGATACAAAGTCTTCTTATGACAGTGGCAACATTTTAAAATGGAATGAAGCCATAGTCCTCAGATCAACATGTAATGGATTGTGTGTTCATATGAGGTACCAAAGTTGCACAGTGCTAATCTGCCCTTACCTGTATCTCATTGATGACACATGTAATCTTCCCCAAAAGCCTCTTGTCATCATGGGAAACTGACGCAAGAAAAGGGCCAACTTCACTTTGTAATTATAATGTGTTCTCCTTTCTGTCTGACAGTAGTGGGCTGATGGCTGAATAAGCTTATAAAACTCCAGTCAGCATGTGATTTGGTTGGCAAACGACAGAATCATTGCCTCAATGCACTCTTTGCACTGTACTATTGAGTACAAACTTCAAAATATTTACTGACAGGGCTATCTAAGGTTACCATGTACAGTCATCAAAGATTATGGTACAATATATACATCTTTATGTGTTTGTGGGGTTTTTTTGTTGAATAAAATCCTTTACTAGCAAATAGCCGAAGAGAAGTGTGAGGACATCAGCGATGGGAACCTGCCTGTTTTTCTCGCTTTCTCAGGTTTAAGCTGTGTACAGGGCTCACTCTAACATACTGAAGTGATTGCAATAATCTGAAAAGTGATAAAAGCAGTGTGGATCTGTGTGTGGATCTGTGAGTTGTTTTACAAAAAAGAAAACGCCCATAAAGTGATTTGGTTGTTTATGATACTTATTGTATTCCAGCCCAGTTTCCGATTGAATGTGAATAAGTATGGCTGCATGTTCCTTGAAGTTTGATGCATTTCCGAAGTCTGACTGCTGAGTTTCAAAGCTGAGGCACAGAGGGGCAGCAGTAAGATCTTCTTCTCAGAATTCCCTCTAGGGCATCTACCCTTTCTCTACCCTTTCTGTTTCACATGGTTTCAAGTGTTGGCTAGACCTTTAAATTTTTGTGTTTTGTGTAGGAGTGTGTGTCTGTTCATTTCATCCTTTTTAATACAATAAATCCTGACTTTGTTGGGAAACCAGAAAAAATAGGCTTTACCTACAATTAACATGATCTTGTCTTGATAAAGTGCTTTATTTGAAAGTCCATGTTTCATTTTTTACTGCAAAATTAGTCAAAACATTTACTATAACCTGCCTACATGTCCCTCCCCTCATCCTGTTTGTTACTAAGGTTGATGTTGCCAGTCCAAAAAAGAGCATAGTTGGCTTTGTTCTCTGGGTGTGTGGGATGACTTTCCCTCTCTCCTTCATCAATTAATGCAGTGTTAGCCAGCATGAGCATCTGTTAGGGTTTTACTCTGTACATGCTGAACTGTCCAGTACTGTTGTGTTCATGGCAGTTGGAAAAGATCTGATGACTGGCTTCATGTTACTTGGAGAATACAACAGATAGTCTTGGTAGGAGACTTGTGGGTGGAACTGGCAATGACTAAAATTAGGGAGAATATTGAGTTAAAACTTGCCGATACAATGGGATGCCCTGAAGCGACCACACAGCCTAGGCTCGCTACAGCCAAGCTGTGACTATAGAGGTATAAAACCTCTGGAATTGTGAAAATGCATTCTTCTGGAATGAGTTGGATTGGTGTTTGTGATCCAGTCTTGATGTCATAAATGTTTTTACAGTTGAAATCAAAACTTCACAGCAGTGTTCCAACATCTAGTATAAAGCCTTTCCAGGAGATCAAAGTTTCTGCAGCAAAGTGGAAGCAAAGTCCCTGTTAATTTTGTAAGAAACACTGAAAAAGCACATGTCAACAAAACTCAAGCTGCCCAGCATATAATGTAAATTTGTTTAAATGAATTTGATAAAGGAAAAATGGACAAAAAATCTCAATGTACTTTAGTACTTTAGTTTGAAATGTTATATATATATCAGACGTGATATGACTCCACTCCCTGACAGGGTGTAAAAACATCTCCAAATTCCTCCATTTTGTATGTGCAGGTACACATGTACACTGTATAAGCCCTGCCTACAGCACATCTCTTTGTTAAGCTGACAAACCAATGAGCCGACCTGATTTGTCTCAGGTGATCTCTATTAACCCGCTTCATTTCCCTCAACAGAAAAAACGTATTGTTTTGTCCTGAAGAATTAAGGCAAAAAAAGAGACCTGAAGGAGCCTTAAACAGTAAGACTGGTTTAAAAAAATAAAAAGTCGGGGTGGTTCTTGTGATCCTGTGGATAGCAAGCAGACCAAAATATTCTGAAATTGTGTTTCATTTCAGAAGGAATTTGGCAACAAAAACTGCAGAGCGGCTGCGAAGTGACAGTGTAGTTTCACAGCATGTAATTCTGTTTATTTAAACACATTTCATTGAATTATTTTTGCCTTATTGAATACAAGAAGTGTCTAGTTATACAACTAGTGTCAGGTTATTCTGAGCTGTGTGCTGACAATAAGGGTTAACACATGAGAACAGAACACTAAAAGAATGTAAAGTTATTTGTGATAATGCACCACATTGTTCCACTGCATTTATGCATCAGTTTTACAAAATAAAGAAACATATTCAGCAAAGAAGCCCCACATTTTTGGCAAAAATATCAGGTTTGGCTTAACTTGGTTAAGCCTTGTTTTAAGAATTCACCATTTTTACCAAAATGTAATTTTGATCTGTAAAGCATTTCACAGTCAGCTTGAATTCTGCTTGTTTCTGGCTAGCAATTTGTTTGACGTTCTATTCACCACAGCTTAGCTTAGGGGAATAATAGTTTCGGAAGTTAAAGCAGGTTTAATGTCACGCTCTTATTCAGAATCTGACCTGGGCTGCAGAAAGAAATGTAATCTAAGGTACGTACCTGTGTTTTATATGCAAAAGTACAGTGTGGAGTGCATCATCACTTAGCAATCAGTGTTTAGTAGAATGATACATGAAAAATAGTGCTGTTATCATGAGCGGAATCAACCAGATTCCGAACTACATACTGTTCTGCCATGACATTAAAACTGCCTGCCTGATATTGCATTGCTCCCAAACAATTACGTAATATTGTATCTGGCACTAAGGCATTAGCAGCATATCCTGTAAGTTGCAAGGTGGAGTCTCCATGGATTGGACCAGTCTGCCCAGCACATCCCATGGGTGCTTGATCAGTCTGAGAGCTGATGAATTTAGAGGCCAAGAAAACATCTTGCCATGATCCCCAAACAATTCCTGTGGCAGAGCGGGAGTGCTGAAAGAGGCCACTGCCACCGGGGAATCCTGTCACCATGAAGGTGTGTACTTGGTCTGCAACAATGTTTAGATAGGTGATATGTGTCAAAGTAACATCCACATTAATGTCAGGACCCAAAGCTTCTAAGCAGAACGTCACCCAAATTCTCACACTGCCTCCACCGGCTTGTCTTCTTCTCATAGAGCAACCTTGTGTCACCTCTTCCCCAGGTAAGTGATGCACACACAGTCATCCACATGATTTAAATGTGATTCATCAGAGCAGGCCATTCTTCCATAGCTCCATGGTCTAGTTCTGGTGCTTAGCATTGACACTATGACTGGTCAGTTTCTATACAGTCCCATATCCAGGTCCTGTGGTATTGATGTGTTGTCTGATCAGTGTACAGTAGTGGAGCTGTTGTTAAAGCGGACTGGAGAATTTGTGAGTATTTTTTCTGTTTTTATCACAGAGAACGAAAGAGACGGAGAAACACAAGAACCTGGCATATTCCTGCCCTCAGGGTCCAGACGTGTTGCAACATGACTCCCTAGATTCTCCTTTACTTAACACTAGAACTGCACTGATGTACATGCTAGAGCCCTGCCATACACACTTCTTTCTCTCACACACTTTCTTATCTTTTGTTTTTATCTTTTAGCCTAGTTGTTAGTGTCTGTCCAAAGCTCTAAATGAAGCCATACACATACAAACAGAGTGTGATCCACATGGTTGAGCAGATTTGTCTCTCAGTATAACCACAAAACCACACCTCCAATAATTCCATCTGAAATCTGGTCTGCTGATACTTCACCGCTGCGCTTCTCATGGGTGTCATGTGTGAGAACCGGGTTCTCCATTATGTTCAGTTTGTCACCCGGCTGTTTTATTATATTAAATCCAGCCAAGATCCACATTTATTTCCTCTCAGCACAACAGACCTCTTTGCACACACAGACACATACAGACCATGAGATCAGTTTAGCACAGCAGTGCCCTGGTACCTGCAGGCCAAAGTTGATCAGTGAGGATGTGTGATTTGGCCCAACTGAAATGAGGGACAAGGATTTGTATGCTTTAAATAATTTAATATACTAAATTATTATAGTATTATATATTGTATTTTGAAGTAACAACATATAGTATTAATGTTATAGAACACATTTTATTTGTGTACTGTTTGGCCCTTGGCCCATCACAGACATTGCACAATACAAAATGTTTGGACAACGCTGGTTTATCATATTACACACTGGGTGCACATAGATCTGTCCGGGAGACAAAAAAGGAGTGGGATCGGGGGTGGGAAAACAAATTATTTTGAAGCCCCCCTTGCTAGAATGGTTCTGGCAGCCATGCTTAACGTAAAAAACTAAGTAGCTTAAACTAAGTTGTTTCAACTTCTAATACTATGAATTCTAATACATGTTATTATTGGAAGCTCAGCAAAATCAAATGTTGTCCAAGTTAATTCTTTCAAACTAACATTTTTAGATTGCGTTGTTTTACCGCAGTCTAATGTGTACCATTGTCAGTTCTTTTATTTCAAATAACCATTATTACAATCTCATAAGAAGCTGCATGAGCTTCTCGTTGGATGCATCTGGATCGAGACTCAGGTCCTGTATCAGCACTCTTTTCTGAAAGTCCTGAAAGAAGAATGTTAAGAGTAAATAGCTAAATCTGGAAATGCTTGATAGGAAAATTGTTTATTTGTTATAACTGTTGATATTTAGTTTGTGAACTTTGAAACTAGACATGTAGCTTTTACAGAGAGCAGAAAATATGACAATAGTTAGTTAAATATATTTGAATATACTCGCTGTGCAAAAGCCGGCAATAAGTTTGTGTGTCTGTGTTGATCTCAGGCAGATCTGGCCTGGATGAGTCAGTGTGTCCTTGAACCCAACATCTGTGTGGTTAATCATTGTATCTGTGTACATTTATGCATGATTATGTGTTTATGTTTATCTGTGTGCGTGTGTGTGTGTGTGTGTGTGTGTGTGTGTGTGTGTGTGTGTGTGTGTGTGTGTGTGTGTGTGTGTGT
>JBBPDC010000129.1:23059628-23073469 GCA_037974485.1 Hemigrammopetersius urotaenia
CTCTCTTTCTCTCTCTGGTTCGTGACTTTTCCGGATCGCGCCCGTTTTAAACCTGTCTCACTCTCTCTGTCGCTCTCCCTCGCACGCGCTCTCTCTGTGCCTCCTCTCACTCGTTCGTGACTTTTCGGAGCGCGTGGATCATCTCTCTCTCTCGCTCTCTCTGTCTCTTTCTCTCTCTCTCTCTCGCTCTCTCTCCCTTTCTCTGTCTCTCTCGTTCGTGCGATCATCTCTCTCGCTCTCTCTCCCTTTCTCTCTCTCTCGCTCTCACTGTATCTCTCTCTCTCTCTTTCTCTCTGTCTCTCTCTCACTCTCGCTTACTCTCTGTTTCTCTCTGGTTCCTGACTTTTCCGTATTTAAACCTCGGGTTAATATTTACATTTTCTTTAAGGGCAATTTAAGTTCCAAATGAAATTAAAGTGATCTGGGAGAACATTTGGAGGCATATTTATGGTTTACACTATAAAATAGGCTTTTTTTGGGGGGGGGGGGCATTTAAGTCTAGATTCATTTAGATTAAACTCAAAATTACAAAGATTAGTCTAGATAAAAAAAAATAATCTATGCTCACCTCTAAAATATATATATATATATATATGCAATTATTTTATTTGCAAATTACTTCTATACCATGTATCATTCTAAGAGCAACCTGAAACACTCCTTATAAGCTCAGCCTACTTGATAGAAGAATATATCAGCTTTTGTGACATCATAGAAACAGTGAATCAGAAACAGGCCGTTTTGCATTTTAGTTTTACACATGAATTGAATAGACTGTGGAGTAAACAGTATTTTTGTAACTTACATACTATGTCAACCTATTTCTAAAGATATTATTGCTTCATTATATGGACCCTTTAATGAATTTGTTCAAGATGTTTAGGTTCTGACTGTGGGTGGCCATTTACCCTTTCTTCTCGTCTTTGCTGCCACTCAGTGTCCTGGGTCGCCGTGTCCTCTGTAGTCTTGGCTTGCTTTCTCTTGCCTTTTAGGAATATATAGTCCTCCTCTTTGCACATATCTCTCATACACTGCAGAGGTGAATGTAAGACACAGAGGAGTCTTTAGAGCAGGTATGGTAGTGATGATTTTGTCTGAGTTTCACTTCAATTTGACAGCAGCAGGGATATGTACATCCCCAGCAAGTTTTTAGAGACTATTATACTGCACTCTGTTATTTACGTTATAGCTGTGGGTTTACAAGATTAGATGGTTGGATGACCACACTATCAAACACAGTATGAAAGGGATTCATAAGGGTTTCGTGTATACCTTAGACATGGGTATTTCAGCAAACATCTTCATGTGGGCCATCCTTGAAAGAAGAGTGAAAGTCAACATGTTGAAGTAGTAACATCCATTTATAATTTGGTCTCATTTTATGCCATGTGAAGATACAGTATATGAGCAAATGTATTGGGAAGCCTGACCATTACACCAACAGGGACTTTACATTTAAAAACATTCACTTTAATATGAAACTGTTCCCCTCTTTGCAGCTGTAACAGCTTTCACTCTTCCTGGAAGGCTTTCCACATGGTTTTGGAGTTTCTTTGTGCCCATTCATTCTGAAGAGCGTTTATGAGGTCAGGCGCAGATGTCAGACAAAGGCCTGGCTCTCAATCTCCGTTCCAGTTCATCCCAAAGGTGTTGGATGGGGTTGATGTCAGGGCTCTGTGCAGGCCAGTCAAGTTCTTCCACACCAAACTCATCCCACCATGTCTTTATGGAGCTTGCTTTGTGCACTGGGGCAGAGTCATGCTGGAATAGAAAAGGTTCTTTCCCAAAGTTGGAAGCATGGCATTGTCCAAAATATTGTCCTGGTATGCTGAAAGTTTAGGATTGCCCTTCACTGGAACTAGCCAGCCAATTGAATTTAATAATGAATATCTGTACATTTTAAACAATATATATTTGACTTACTCTGCAGGACTATAGAATACTCTGAACTTTTTCCCTATAAGTAAATGCTATTCTAATACTATGGCTATTCCAACAAGTGTCACTGCAGACACTTCTTTTAATCTTTTTTAATCGTTTTAATATTCTTTTAATCATATTTCACACAGATTCTACTATTCCATCTCTGGTTTAGAGGTACTGTATACTGCATGTCCATCTATAAGCAATGGAAATAAACCAGCCACCTTACCTGAGATGAAGATAGCCAGTGTTACTTTTTTCCTGCGTGTTCTCCTTCAGCTGGCCTGCTAATGTTATGAGGCAGTCAACTTGTTACAATCAGTGATATATACTGACGACACAGGGCAGACATCACAGCTATTTCAGCACAGGCCTGCTAGAACTGCCACCAGCATGCAAATCAAATCCAACATCACATCAGTCCTAATTAACTGTGTTGTTTTGTTCACCGTGTTCTCAACACTATCTGGCAACGATCTGATCTGTTACTCTGATCCAGGGTCAGATTCAACCTGCCCAAATCTAACCCTTTATCATAATTTGAGAAACCACGCAACTGTTTTTAAAGCAGTGATGTGAACTTCCTCCATCAGGCCTCCTCACATTGAATCTCACAAGGCCTTTCTAGCCAAGAAATGCATAACTTGGTCACTCTCATCACATAGCAGAAATTAGTTTGGTGTGAGTGACGTGAAGAAGAACCTGTCAGTTCAGGGCTTGGCATTTTTATCAGTAATGTGAGACTCTCACAGCAAGCAGAATAGAATGAGAGCAAGGCGTCAATGGATATAACTTTTATGGAAATGTGAGGAGAGTGAGAGAGGGATAGATGACCTCTACATGCCCAGAGGAGGGGTGTTTGTTGTAGTTTTGTGTGAACAGTTTGCCCTCACGTTGTTTGGGGTAGGGTGCTGAGATGAGGTGTTGTGTCATAGTCCCATGGGCCCTGACTAGACTTTGAGGCCAAAGGGGCATGATGACTGTTATGGGTTGGAATTCTCATTTAGTTTTGTTCACATAAGACCTCAAGAAATGACCCTTTAGCTAATGGATCAGGTTCAACTATTTTTCAAGGACAAAAAAACATTACTGGCTCTATATTTGTTGTAGAGCATTTGCATTGAGGTTTTTTAACTTCTATCAATTTAGAAAAACGTTGGGCCATGGGTTCTTTAGGGCCATGGTTGGCTCTGAAGACCCCGAGGTTCTGTATGTAGCCAGTGGGCCCCTGATGAGATTATGACATGTGTAGGGTCACATTATATCAAAAATAAAGATAGCTAATCACTTGCACCTGAGTTTATTGCTGAATTGTCCCCAAATTAAATATCTGCCTAGCCTAACGACCATAGACTATTGTGTAAAGTAGCTACATATTTGCCTATGGTGGGCATCCATGGATTTTTTTCCACACTAGAATAGGTTTTTGGGTTTAAAACTTTTAGGAACCTTTGCTTCAGGGAGCCCAAATTGCAACAGTGACAATAAACTTCAGAGGCTATCATAATTTTTGGATATAATGTGACCCTACACGTCAAATCGAATCAGTCAAATAACACTTTTGGCACCTTTGTATTAAATAACAAGTGTAGTGAGTCACACAGCACCACATTCTCCTCAGCCGTTAAGAAATAGTGTTAAGATTGTTTGTATTTGGTGCGTGTGAGAACTCTGAGGCTCCATAGAAGTAGAATGGTGCTATAATAATATGGCAGAGGCTTTTACCTTGGGTGACCCCAAGCTAACGGTGTCCTCCTGAGTGAATTGTAATGGTGTTTCTGTCTTGAAAACGAGTCTTAAGAACTGCTAAGAACAAGCTGCAAGAGGATTACATCCTAATTAACCACAGTCCAGAGCTATTTTCTCCTTGTGTTCTTTGGCATATGGTATGTGGTATTTATAGGTTGCCAAATGTTGGGGGTCACTCACGCCAACAGCGGGCATCCCCCTATTTACCTCTGATCTAATACTTGACCACACAACCAATGTGTTTACCTGCTATGCTTGCTTGTTTTTTGGTGTTTCTGCTTTCAGTCACAGACAGTGGTCCATTTGGCTTGGACCCTGAATATCTTTATATCTGGTTCAAAATCTGATTAAGTCACGTGCAAAATGATCATTGGAATAATCTTTGGTGGAATAATCTTGGATCGCTAAGCTATGTTTGCAAACATATCTTGCTGGGAATGAACTACATTATATGGCAGAAAATCCTTTCAATGGATTTATTCAAAATAATGAATAGATGCATCATATTGCATTTTGTAATTGTGCAGCCGATGAAGTTAAAGGGGTTTGGTTTTTCATTTGTTTTTAATTTTCATAGCTATGCTGATGATTCGTCATTATACATGTCCTGTTATTTTCTTTATACTTCCTATAAAAGAAATAATTGATTTTCGGTACTAACTCACTTTGTGAGAAGCTAGGCCCCATTGCTTCCTATACCAAAGTTTTACACTTGGGCATAGTGTCTTAGGTGTAAACTCTGAGCTTTGTTTTGTTCCAGCACATAAAGACAGTCCTTTGCTATCATTTGACTCATTTTGCTAGTTAGATCTTTTTCTTGCCCCAGAGTGATGCAGAGAAACTTGTACATGCAAGCAGAACTGATTACTCTAATGATCTCTTCACTGTGTTTTCGCTGGTATGAAATGCAGCAACAAGGATCCTAAAAACACAGGAGAGAGATCACTTAACCCCTGTTTTGAAAAAACGTCACTGGTTACATGTATCTTTAGGGATAGTGTTAAAAGTTGTTTTACATGTTTTAAGCTCTACATGGCCTTAAAGCATCCGCATACTTCACTGAATGCCTGTCTGTTTATGTTCCAACATAGATCTGCAGGTATGGCCTCCTGCCAAATACTGTCAGTAAATTACATAAAAGAGGAGAGGCCTCTTATTGTTATTACACTTCTAGCCTGCGGAGCTCAGTTACAGCGAAACAAATTTAGTACATACTTTCGAGAAACATGCGAAAATGTAATTCTTTAATATAGCTTTAAAATTTGTTTAAAGTATTAATACAATAGGTTTCTTTTATATAATATTACTTTGCTCAATTACTTTTGAGCCTTTGAAAAAGGGAAAAATGTCATTTCTGAAAGCTTAAATCCTTTAAATTAAAGCTGAAAGTCTAACGATAAAATGTATCTATAACCTTTGCACAAGACACCATTTTTCACACAACAAAACATTTCTTTTGTCAGGGGTGCCAGAATGTTTGCAGACTGTGTGTTGTGGGAATTTGTGTTGAATTTTTGTGAAGGTCACATCCTCCACAAGGCTAAACTAACTGGGTTTTGGTTTATTCGTTTTATACCCATCACATGATGGCTGGGAGATACTAGCACTTGTTTGCGTTCCTCAGTGAACACAGATCAGATCATTTGGACGCAGGCATTTAAAAAAACATGTTTATTCAGAGAAGTCCTTGCGGTAACAGGAGGGGGGTGGCATTGTGTTTAAGTGGTCGGCCGATTCATTCACAACACTCCTTCAAGTATCAGAGAGAAAATGGATCAGATTTAGCCAAACAAGAAAAAAACAGATTCGCAACGAACGAGCAAACGGTGGAAAATAAGCAAACACATGTAGGGACACCAGGTGATAAAGAGTGTATCAGTTGGCAAAAAATACGCTACTTCACTAAACAAGACACATCCAACACACACCCAAGTCTTTTTCTTACTAAAATAGAGATCTGGGTTTTTTTTTTGTTTTTTGTTTTTTTTGGTCACAGTTTGCTCAGTCTTGACATACCCGGAGAGGAAATGATGTCTGGTCCTTGAATACAATATTTTTGGCACATTTTCTCCTTTTCAAAAGCTGGAAGTATTCAGTATCAGCAAAAAAGGGTACTTGTCCTTGGGCTTCAGCATTCTGCAGCATTTGGAGGTCCATGGTCAGGATGGTCGAAGTTATTTAAAGCAGCAAGAATTGTATACAGTGTGCACAACAACAGCAGGGCCTTTAACACACAATACCAAAAAAACGAACATGTGGGAATGTTTTATTGAATAAATCATAATCCAAACATGAGCAAAAGTCAAGGGCGCGTAGGGTTTGCCAGACTCCAGTGTTAGATGTGGTTTTCCGGGAAACGGCAATGTGTAGGCTCATTCTCAAGAGCATCCAAAGAAATAGATAGCAAAGTGAGTTCTTCTGTTGTGTGTGTGTGTGTGTGTGCGTGTGTGTGTGTTTGTCTCCTCCTATAGCTCAGATGGATACAGAGGAGGTATCCCTGTGGAGTATCAAGTGAAACACAGGAGGGATGTATCTGCACGGTGGTCCAGAGTTCTGTTCTGAATTTTGGTTGAACTCTTTTTTATCCCAATGCTCCCCAAAGCAGTCACTTAAAGCACACAGAATCTGTTAGTCATGAGATCCTGGTTTCAAACCATTGGATGAACCTATTTGAGCATCGCTTTATGCACCCTCCATATCTTAAGATGCACCATTATGTCTCCGACACGACATTAAAGCACAAGATGAATCTTTTATATCCATGAATATTTTGATACAACTTTGGATAATAATAAAGCTTTACACTCCAAATGGCCTTTAGAGGGAAGCGGCATCCTGTCTCGGTTCTCTCCCTGATGTATCAATCTTTAATTATTTTATTGACCTTATCAAAGCACATCCAAAGAGCTTCCTATTCTAATGTCCTCCCCATTTCACTTCTCTTGGAAGCAGTGGATTAATGGATACAGTTTGACTGGAACATGTTTATGCATCACAGTTTTAAAAAAGACAAGAGAATGAGAGAACATGATAGCAGTGTCAGGATTTGCTGGAGTGGGCATTTTTCTTTGTGGGTCTTAGGAGAAAAAGATTCTGTACAGGGATGAGTTAGAATAATCTCTGGATTCCTTTAGATAATTAATTGAAGAACATTTTTAATAAATGAACGCACCTTTATTTAATGTTTAAAGAACCTCTGCATAACGTAAAAGTTTCTAGACCCATATGTCCAATATAACGAAGTCCTCATACGCCTGCCTTTCTTTCACTGTATGTAATTGTCCATACTTAGCTGGTGTTTCTGTCTAGTGTTCTTTCTATAATATTAAAAAGGTTCTGGTGTATATAATATGGATACACACAATAGTATTTTTTTTTCTTTTGTTGCATAAATACATGAAAAGGAGCTGGGTATTCAAACCGGTATTCATGTGGGAGTGAAAAAATGGTTTGCCAGTGCAAAACTAGTGGACCATACATTTCTGAATGGGCTACTCATTAGGTGGTTTCACCACAAACTCAGGAAACATGTTTCCACTTTTTTGGAAATGAGTCACTCTAAACAAAGCAAAATCTCAATTAGGTCAATTGAATAAATAGGGCCTATGTATAAAGGTCTGTAAGTGTAATTATGCTATGGTCTTCATTGTAAAGCTTGGGCTGGGCTTTCTGCTGACAGACAAGCAATGAGATCCACCAGTCATATACCACCATGCTCAGTTCACAAGTAAAATGTTTCAATATCTAATAGATACAAAGACTACCTGCAGTAGGACAAAGCCTAATGCACATTAGTCACAGTCAATTTAAGTTTGCCATCTATTGAAAGGAGGGGTCCTTGTATAAACCTACAGTGTATAAAAAAGCCAGGCCTTTCTATAGTCCTATCTTGAGAGCCACAGCAAAATGGTTATCTCCAAAGATGAGTCTGGCAAGAGGAAAACCCTCTTAATGGGGAGATTATGTGCTCAAATCCCAGGTCTGGACATATGTACATCGTCTTAAGGCAGCTTTATACTCTTCTGTAAGACAGCAATGTCATTAATAATGGCACGTCCATTTGCTTGCCTGCTACTCTTGTTGTTCATAATGATCTAATTTCTTGACTGGGGTGGGCTTACAGGTGGTGCTGTTTGATAAAAAAGCAAGGTGGGATGGGAGGCTTGGACTGGAGTGAATGGGGTGGGACCTATGAGAAACATCAGGCTTTTTTGGTTTATTGTCTAGCAAAAGTCAGTTCCCACCTTTGACTCTTTCAATCTCTCAAATTACTTTAGAACTGCTAAGCCAGGACTCATTCTGGTCCTCAGGAGTTGGTTTCCAGCACAAGTTGACACTTTCCTTAACCCTGTAATTAGGGTTAGATCAGTTAGATCAGATGTGTTTGAAAGGCCTCCATGACCTCCATGACTGAAACTGAAGGACCATTATTTCAATTATTGTGACTGGAGCACATTTATATCTGGATATACTGTTTGACACAAGGATAAATAGTCTGTACATCAAATACTCCTCATCTGAAAGAGCCCTTTGAAGATCCCAAACTTGACTCAATCCAGAGCTGTGAAAAATATCCCTCACCCACTTGTTGAGTGCTTTGCTGTGTTAGAATCGCAACTGATCTCCAGTGCTAAAACATTTCCTGTTATTTGCCATTTACTTGTGTTGCTGTACACTGCATTGGTCAGTATGGCCTGTATAGCTACATGCATTGTGTTCTCATTGTGCACAAGTAGATGAGTGATATAAAAATATATATTTCTTAGTCATTCCATGCATTTCTGTGATATATATATATACGTCTTTATACTTCTTCAAAGCAAAGGAAAACATATCAATTATCAATTTTTCCCCCAGACATGATGTGTGTTTTGGATCAATACTGTAGTAATGAGGATAGAATTGATACAGTTTTACCTTTTTAGGTGTACTAAATTGTACTAAACTGCAACTGATTCCAGGGTCCAGATCTAAAGAAGCGATGTCCATTGTGTGTAAAGATGTTTGAGGAAGGCACATCATTTTACCATGTAATGCTCCTGTAGCTTAATGGCATTGCATGTTTCATAACAAGTTCATATGTGTCTCTGTTTTTTTGGGGGGTTTTTTGATTTTGCTTTGATAACAAGTTCAATAAATAACACAAATATCTTTATACATCATATAGACATGTATAGACTACATGCATTTTTTATATAACTTAAATAATAATTTATATTTATATATGTACATCCCCCAAGATAAAATATAAAGACATAAGGAGTACTCTGTCACTATGCAGTACAGGATTTTGCTCACTTTCTATTATGTCCTGCGGCGCTTGCGCGAAAGCGCACAGACGCACGCGGTGTTTATCCGTATCCAACTCCATTTCAGCATGTTGTTGTACTTTGTGAGAGCACGCACATATGTCTGTGATGTTTTGCACTGTGAGTTCCAGTGCTTGTTGTCGATGCCCTGGCAGCCGCTATTGCGGAGTCTGCTGTTCCTGCAGCTTGACTCATAAAAGTATTGCTTCACTTTGGGCAAGGGAGTGCTGATCTCAGTCAACACTATAACGTTTTTGCCATGGATGTCCACTGCCTCGGTCTTGTTCGTCACCCAGCGGCTCTCACTGTCACACACTGAGTATTCCGCGCGGTAACTCTTGTGAACTGCGTTGCGCTTCTGACGTGTTCTGTTGATGGTATCCTGGGTGCCCACAAAGTCATCAGTGAGGTAAAGTGGTGGGGGCTGCAGGGGCGGCCGCTCGCTCAACAGCACACGGGGTGAGTTGTAACGCTTATGCTGCTTAAGGAGCTCATCAACAAAAGCCTTCTTGGCTGTGGTTCGCTGTGGGTACTCCATCTCCGAGAGGGAAGCGGGCAGGGTTACCTCCTGAGCCCCCTCATCTTGCCGCTGCCGGCCATGACCAATATCGGTCTCCAGGAGCTTCACTATAAGCGTGTTGATGGGGTCCTGCGTGGGCCGCTGGCTGTTGCTGGTGACTGAGATGCCATAGAGGTACGTGAGGAACATCACGTACAGCAAGATGGACATCACTAGATTCACCTGTAAGATCTGCGAAAATAAAGAGAAAATAAAGAAAGAGTCAGGACATGGTTTACCAGGCACTTTTCACTTCAGTGGAAGTCATGAAAGTGGAAGGAATGCAATGAAAGCTGATATAAAAGCTCAATCAAATGGTAACTTGGAGAAAGCAGTTTTACCCAACGTGTTAGCTCAGCAAAAAAAAATCTAATTTAAAGTTCCACTTACACATGTAGATTACAAAAGTAACATGGGACTGCTATGAGTTAAATGTTTGTGTAAGGTCTGGAACAGGATATGAAGTGGAGTCTCGAGTGGAACCTAATGAACAGTCCAGAACACGACTCCAGGTTTTCACTCTCCCCTCACCGCCCTTCTGTCATTTCTTCAGTGTGAAGTATATTAAGCCCTGCTTAGTTACCAAGCCTTTCCTATTGTGTTTCTCACTCATGTTATCGACCTGTTTCTGTTCCTTGGATTTTCCATTTTGATCACGGACTCACTCACTGGTTTTTGCATTTTGCCTTTTTGTTTGGGATTTTGTGTATGGAACAAACATTTCATTTTTTCTTACTCTGCATTTGGATCCTTTTCTGCAATCATCACAGAATGCTCTTTAAGCAAACAAACAATAGTGTTTTTGAGACTACATGTTTGTTTATGAGACTATATTGTGAGACTACATTAACTCTGCAGGCAGTAGTTAACCTTATGAAGCAAAAGTCACTGGAACATTTTTTTTTTATTATTCTCTGTGTCCTCACACCATATTTCCCCATAGCCACTGAGCCCCCACTTTTTTTTCCAAGCATGGTTTTGTTGTTGGAGCACACTAATAAACACCAGCAATCCGGGAAGCAGTGTGTGGGGACGGTACCTTGCTCAAGGATGTCTCAGTCGTGCCACTGGCATTCTAACCTGTGACCTCCTGATCGCAGGGGAAACTCTCCAAACCACCAGGACACCAGCTAGTCAGCATGTCCTTCACTTACTGTCAAAGCAAGAAGTGCCATTCAAATTCTTCGTTAGATGTCCCCATTGTTGACATGTGTATCTGGCTGCCCGTTTACACTGTCATCATGTCAATAAAGCACTGGTGTACTTTACCCCAGGAGCAATTTTCATTACTGGTCATTTTCATTCCAGCAAATGCTATTTTGACATATTAAATACAGATACTGTACTTGAACTTGCAAGCCATGCAAAACAGTACTGGTAATGATACAATGGTTTCTATACTATGCAGTTGGCAAAGTGAGAGCTACATACCTAAATCACCACACACTTGCCTCAAACTGCCATTAAATCATCTTGCTTGGGCTGGTTTATGTGGTTTTGAAACACTGACACCCTGTTATCTTTTAAAAAGGACAAAAGTGTAGCATTCATTTTGTCCATCGTTATAGATAACAGTGTTATACAAACCTGTGTGAGATTACCTGATTTTAGAATCAGAATCAGAAAAATGTATTGCCTTGTAGCTACAGTGCAAAGCTGTGGAAACAAACTACAGACATCAAACATGGGCAGCTCGTGTCCTGGTGGTTAAGGAGTTGCCCCTGTGATCAGAAGGTTGGGAGTTCAAATCCCGGGACTGCCAGTGGCACCTCTAAGGCACCGTCACCACACGCTGCCCCCCAGGTGCTGTGTTGCTGGCTTGTGCGTTTTTAGGGTGAATGGGTTAAATGCAGTGAAGACGTTCACACTGTTTGCTGTGGTGTGTTCACATATGACAAAAATGGTCACATAACACATGGCTCAAGAGGGCAACTGGATGGCCTAGTGTTTAGGGCGTTGGCCCTTCAATCAAATCCCAAACTCTAGTGTCACTGCTGAAGTATCCTTGAGCAAGGTACTGTCCCCACACACTGCTCCCCTGCAGCCCATTGCTTCACTTGGTGAATGGGTTAAAGGCAGAGAAAGAATTTCACTGTGTGTTGTACTTGTATGACCATGTATGTGGCAAATAAAGAATCTAAACAAACTTTGTCATAAGTAAATTGTGAAAATATATATTGCTCCTTGAATTTTTCCTTAATATTGGTAAACGTAACACAAATAAATGAATAAATAAATAATTAATTTTTATTATTTTTGCGATTTCAGTGTTTACGTGAGGTAAAGTGTTAATCTATGCTTCACACTTCTTGTGCTTGTGGTGCTTGTCTTGTGCAAAAGTGCAGCGGAGAGGCATATAGAAAGCGGCATGTGCTAAAATGCACCAACGTACCATTAAGAAATTTGCATTATTGGAATGGATGGCACATTCATATAGCTCTGTTTGTTTTTTGCATGCATTTGGTCCTGTGCACATTCTACTCATCCCAGCAATAAATCATGAGCCTTCTCAAATGGAAAGATCACAAACTCCACAATGAAATGAACCATGATAAGAATGTCTACATTACTGAAAAATCCCCAGGCTAAACACATTCACTGGCAAACATTCATTGCTTTAAATGGCTTGTAGTCCATTAACGTGTAGCAGAATTTGTTCTGCCTGGTGATTTTGGCTGTAACATTCCACGTGTCATATGGATTCACAGCAAGAAGAGTGTGCATAGTGGAGAACAATTTTAAACAGCGTAAAATGGATATGAACATTTTTGAACTGTGGGAATGGGAGGAACATTTTGGAACAGTGTAAATAGGGGAAAATGCTCCCAACAATCACACACACATGTGGCACATCAACCCAACATTTGAGTTTGTTGCCGTTGAAGGGTGCTGCTTGGGTCAGAGTGCTCTATTGTTACTTAGCAATCAGTACTTACAGCCATTCAAGTTTTAGTATATTTGTCAGTAATATTTTTTCACCGCAGCATTCCATTGACCTTTGATTGATAAGCAACAACAATAATAATTACTAGTAAGCTGTTCCATCAATCAGATTGGAACTAGCTGTTGCGTAACTGCACAAGTAAGCTGTTTTTAAGATAAGTGAAAACAGACTGTTGCAGCGAACATCCTTAGCACGAGGGTCACAGTGCTGGGTGTCATCAACACGACACGCTCAGACATGGAGCAGGACATGGTCAGCTGCTCATTCGTCCCACATCCGCTTTTCATAGTGAATTTGTTCAAGGCTTTCAGCTGCTTCAGCTGTTGCTGATGGTAACGGTTTGTTTCCAGTATGAATGACTCAGGGAGAGGGCACCACTGCGGGTTCTGTCCCAGATAATGAAAGATAAAAAGTGGAAAATTAGTGGGAGAATTGAAGCACTGTGACAAGTGCAAAATCTCTTTGAATACATTGAATACAACTTATCCTGATGAGTGGAGAGTGGACACTAAACTCAAATCCAAAGGTTCAAAAGGTGTGAGCCTGACTAATGATGATGGTGATGCATTGGGACAGAGGTGTTGGAGACAGTTGGGGCTGCAGATGCTACATCAAAGGGTTGCTAGGCCTGAACCGGGCCTGGCATACTGTAGGCCACACAGCTGAGTAATGAAACTGAATGCACATTGCTCTCTCAGGCCTCAGGTCTGCTGGTAAGAGGCAAAGCTGAGGCTCAAATACACCATTGAATACATTTTTTACTTTACTTTAGGGAAAAAACGGAAAAAAAAAAAGCAGTAGCTAGTGTCTTGGTGGTTAAGGATTTGATCCTGTGATCAGAAGGCCTTGAGTTTGAATCCCAGGACTGCCAATGGCACCACTGAGGTTCCCCTGAGCAAAATGCCACCCCACACACTGGTCTCCAGATGCTGCAGCATTGGCTGCCCTCTTGGGTGAATGGGTTAAATGCACACGGTTCACATGGTGTACTGTGCTGTGGTGTGTTCATGCCCATTTCCAAATTTAACTGCCTCAGAATTTGAAATCAAAAAGGTACATGTAATATTTGTCATTTTTGATGTTAACCTTCTTGCTAGAGCAGTTGAACATAAAATACAAATCAATTTTAGAAAAAAATTATTTGTACAACAGGTGAGATCAGAAAAAGAAAATCATTTTTACCCCTGAAACATTTGTTAGCCACTAGACTTGCTAACATATTCATATTTGATGACATTGTTAGTCCTCACAAGAGTCACAGTGAGTGGTCAGACTGTGTCTAAGAGTGTGTGTGTGTGTGTGTGTGTGTGTGTGTGTGTGTGTGTGTGTGTGTGTGTGTGTGTGTGTGTGTGTGTGT
>JBBPDC010000129.1:23073569-23089073 GCA_037974485.1 Hemigrammopetersius urotaenia
TGTGTGTGTGTGTGTGTGTGTGTGTGTGTGTGTGTGTGTGTGTGTGTGTGTGTGTGTGTGTGTGTGTGTTTGCACCTAACCGCCTGGTGACCAGTTAATCACACACTCTGACCCCTTTAGCAGTCAATAAGCATGGCTAATTTTGCTTTCTGGCTGCCTCATTACAATCACTGGCCCAACGCTGCAGAGAGAGACGCTTCAATCTCCTTGTCAAAGTCACCTTACAGGCAGCAGATTAGGAAAGAAATCAGGAGCAGTGGCAGCTCTTTATAGCCTCGTTCTTTTTTTTTCAGTTTTAACACATTGTTGACTGACTTTGCATCTCAAGTATAAGCCTATTTAGACATTATCAACCTTATCAACCTGCAGCTGAGTATGTTTGAATTTTTCTTTTATAGTTTGTGTACAAAGAGGATAGTGTTACAATTCAAATGTACTTTCAGCATCCATCCACACATCCGTCCATTATCTGAGCATCTGAGCAATTTAAGCTATCGAAGTGGTGGTGGTGGGGATCTGGACTCTATTCCAGGGCATAGGGGAGCGAAAGGCAGAGAAATGCCCTGTACATGTCTCCAGTCCATTACAAGACAGACACACTCACACACACAGTCACACTTACAGACATGCTGATGCTGACTGTAAAAAAAAAAAAACTGGTCAGCCTGGCCAAGAATCAAACCTTACTTTCAGCATTGATCAAATGTGAATCAGAATTCCACTTGATTTCATGGCTATGGCTGATGGTGGGACAAATTCAAACACCATTAGCAAGAGAAAACATCATAAGAAAGAGAAACAAAGACTTTCCCTACCAGAGATTCAAATGTATTTATATATTAATATATAAATTATAAAAAATATATATACATTTATATATCTATCTATTTATTTATGTATGTGTTTGTTTATTTATTTATTAATTATCATACACAAAATGTCACACAATGTGCTGTACAGTCAAGTCTTGACTCTGCAAGTGAGATCTTTTATAGAAATGTTTTTTTTGGGAAAGGGCAGAGCTGAACTGCTCTAGAGTGATGTTGCATATCATTGAATTGACTGAAATTTTCCGGGTTCCCAGGTAAAAACTTGAACTTGAATGCTCCCTGAAGACCAGCTCTCAATTACCAGCCCTGACCTCAAATTCCAAGATGGCCGCTACATGCATCAAACAGTATTGTCAAGCATTGGTGGACATGTTGCCATGGTGCTTCTATACTCTCAGCATAATGTATTTTTTTCAGTTGGTATTGCTAACAATGCCTAATGTGGCTAGATCCTGATTTTTCAACTTGTACTGGAAGTGTACAAATGTCAATAAGTTCTTTCTTGTGACATGATAGAAACAATACATTAAAAATCTGCTTTCGCAACATCATTTCCATGTGTGATTGGGAAACAGAACAGTATGTATTTAAATTTTACACATTCAAAAGTAAGAGCCTGTAATTTGGGTGACAGGTCTTCTAGTTTGCTATTGTAACAGCTTAACTACTAAAGTCTTTATAAAGTTTAAAAGAACTGTCCTGTCCACCAGTCCACCAGGTTTTTCTTTGATGAGAACTTTGTTATTTAAAGTCGTATTAAACCTGACAACTGTGGAAAGACATTACAGTAATGCCTTCACATGACCACAGCAAAACTGACAGGCATTCAAGTCATAAGCCAATTGAATCAGTTTCAATCGCATTTTTTCCCCAGGTTGAACATTTTTGAACGATTCAACGAAAAGTGAATGCTGAGATGAATCACAAGTCAGTCAACATGTGGCTCAGGTGCTCATCCTTGCTCACTACACTACTCCAAATCATTAAACCATCCATGTCACCCTACTGCAGCCGACAGAGCTGTGGCCTTGAACGTGCATTTTCAGCTTAAGTAATTGTGGGTTTTATAGTGTTTTGTAAAGCTTGTAAAAAGGTTTGCCACACAGTTTTAGATGTGAAACAGGAAGCATTACTATTTAAAGTCTTTAAATGCAAGCTCACTTGATTTTAGGTTTGGCCTCTAAATTGGCATACAGTTTTGCAAAGCACAGTTGCACGCACATTCATTCATATGGTTTATTCAGCTGGAAAAAATGGCTACTTTTTATAGTCAGTTTCTTGTAATGCCACATTAAACTAATTAATGGATTTAGTGTTCTCTACACTGATAGAAGGCAAATCTGTATGGGCCAAATGAATGAGTCATGGACGTTTGCATAAAACCTATCCCCTTCCAGTTTAATGCTCTATAAATTCCCAACCTAAACTTCTTGCTTCTTGTGACTATATTTCAGACCCCAGTACAAGCACATCTCCTTCATAGTCTTCTATCTCCTTCTCATTCAGTCATGCAGTCTCGTCTTATACTAAAACCATATGTTGCAGGGAAGGTCTTAGAAATACAAATTCACTGCATTAGACCCCAAACAAGTCTTTCATTATTCAGTCAGGTTCTCAGCTTTGTTTGTTTCTAATTAACAACAAACATAATAAACATAATAATAAACAATAAACAAATAGTGCATTAATGTTAAAACCTGGCTCCTTTAAGTCCAAAAGTCATGGTGATTCTAATAGTCTAGCACAGGAGTCAACCTTTTTGAAACTGAGAGCTACTTTATGGGTGTATGTATAATAAATGCTTTTTTGGGGTTTTTTTGCTTTTTTTTTTTTTTTTTTAGATATTGTTAATTACAAATCTTTATAAATGCAAATATGATTAAAGAAGAATAGCAACAGGATCAAATGTTAGACGCTGCTCACTGGTGAGTTGTGTTATTTATAGAACAGGTCCGAGGGCTACTCATGTGGTCCTTGGGGGCATCATATTGGTGACACCTGGTCTAGCATATATGAATGCACTTGAACCCCTTTAACCCATCTTTGAAATAGTAATCATTGGTATTCTCTTATCTGCTCTCACATGATGTGCCACTTTTTAGCAAGATACTTAAAAGACCCACACATGGCCCCCAAGAGGTGTCTTATAAAGTGCTTTGTGGACACAGCTTTTCTGGTCCTTTCTTTAAATAATACACATTTTAAATGTACTAGTACATGGCCATTAGATTAGCTTGCTCTAAAATAATCTGCTTTTGCAGCAATGCATGATAATGCTGTATTTCCCCATCACCTGTCATCACATTACATAAGCTGGGGAAATGTAGCTCCCATACAGCACAGATATGGAAATGGAGTGGTTTTGGCACTCCAGATTACAAATTTGTCCTGAAACAGGTGCCAAGTAGGAGGCCCAGAAGGGAAATTAAGGCGAGGGAGAAAGTTTTGTTTTATCTCCAAACACCAAGAATAAGCAGGACTGACCCTGAGACAGCTTCCTGCTTGTTCTTATAAACTCAACTAAACTCAAACAAATTCAACTCAAACAAATTCCTACCTGTGTGTGCGTGTGTGCGTGCGTGTGTGTGTGTGTGTGCGTGCGTGCGTGCGTGCGTGTGTGTGTGTGTGTGTGTGTGTGTGTGTGTGAATTTGTTTCAAGGAGTTGCTAAATTAACATGTAACTGGCATGTAACTGTAAGACATTAATGACTGTAAAAACAACTTCATTTCATTGTTTTACACCAAACAATAGCTTCATTTGACATTTGATGTAACAATGAATACAACTATTAAATTAAAATAAGCCAACTTTCAGTTCTAAAAGCTCTGCAACAAACCGTTCTTATTTGTAATACAGTCAAGAGTACTTATGCTACGACAGGTTTAGTACATCTGTGGCTATTAAGTGAGTATAGGCTGTGCGGCAGCCAGCCAAAAACCTGGCCAGCTTCTGGTGTAAATCGCTCACTTCAGTGCACCCTGACTGCCTGCTATTGTAGTTAATCATTCTACCCAAACCGAGTAAGGCGCAAGCAAGCTTTGGATGCATTTAACTGCTGAATGACAGAGACCATTACCCCTGGCAGTGCACTCCTGTTATCTGTCGGCCAAACCGCTGCAGACTGTTTTAAGGGCCTGGAATGAGTCTCCTCATAGGTACATGTGGCCAGCCAGCCAATGGGCTCCAGGTTAGTTTATCCTGAAGGCCTAAATACACTGTGGTCTTAAATTTATTGAAAATTGTACTAGTTAAGCGGAAAGGTATTCTTTGTGTGAGTGCTCACTTTCATCGGAGAAACACTTGCTGACTAACAATTTGTTGCATTATTTGTAGCCATAAACATGGGCAGAAACTGCACACATTCACTTCTTAGTCCATGATTGGCATAAGCTTTCGGTATTTTTTCTGTATTATGAGCAGCACGCAGCAAACGTGGCATGTTTTTTGTTTTTAACTGCTGTTCTTCTCCAGAGGGTTGAGAGAGTTTTGCTTTCAGTGGCTAGCAGCTACTATGTAACAAGAAACTCACAATGCACTTACATTTAGCGCCATTCTTACTAGAGACCATTGTGGGAGATTGTAGTGGTCTCAGAATCACTCTGTAATTCCATTTTTGTAATTTCAACACTAAAAGAAACATCGCTGAGCTAAAAAAAAAAAGTGCCATAAAATGCAAATAGAGATCAGTTTTGTTCATTTACATTTATCAGACGCTTTTATCCAAAGCGACTTTCAATTCCTAACTACAGGGGACAGTCTCTCCCTGGAGCAACTTGGGGTTAAGGGTCTTGCTCAGGGACCCAGTGGTGGTGCTGAAGGTAGGATTCGAGCCCATGACCTCTTGGTCTAGAGGCAAGTATCCTACCCACTACTCATGTTTTGCTGTTTAATTTGCTTCAGTGAGTGCGTACCCAACATTTCTGTAAAACTGTGGTCTCAAACATGGAAACTGGAATACTATTCCAAATAGTATTTAGTGTTTAAACATGTAAAAAAGTCTATTGACAAATTCATTATTTTCTAACTTTTCTAGTTTTGCTACAGCATCCAGATGCACTGAACCTCAGCATGAATGAATTAGACTGAACTGGCTTTGTAAAACTTGTACAAACTTGCAGCATTTCCTACGAAAAACATTTGTGAGGATTACATGGATGGGACAGTGGAGGAACTGTTGCATAGATAGGTCAGAGTGGTTGGGAGACATGTTCATGTACATTGTGTAATTAGCAGCATAGTGGCTAATTCATGCTGTGATTTAAATCTCAGCTTCACCATACCAGCAGACAGAAAGACTTCTTGACTTTCATCTCTTGTTTGACCTTTTTCATTTTTACATTTTGCGAGCCCTTAGGCCTTCAAACACTGACTAAAATGCCTTTGATGACAAGGAACACTTGGAATTATGCAACAAACAACACATACAGGACATAGACAGCGCCTCCTTGCAGTCACATGTGTGTGCAGTTCAGGGCAGGCGGAATAGCTGCAGGAGTGGACTGATCATCAGCGGATCAGAGAGATGTTGTTCTTAAAACACCCTGGCTCCTGTTTGTTCATCCATTGCGCCTCCTTGCCCCACACAGGCCATCTCGGAGTTGCAGAGAAAGAGAATGCGACAACAGACCAGCCAAATGCTTTGTGGTTCTTAGGCACAAGGGAACTTTTGTTAAATGCCTCTCAGGCACATTGCCCACAGCCAGTAAATAGCAAAGCACCTCAGGAGCGGCCATTGGTTGCGAGGCATCAAGAAATTCTTTCATTTACACACAATTGGTTCTCACAGAGCTTCCTTAACAGTCAGTTTCATCTAAGCAAAGAGGAACTGCAAATAAAGTTAACTTTTTATATAACCTGAGTCTTGTGATATTTGGACATGTCTTCTACACTGGCAACCCCTTCTCCACCCCTCGGTTTAAATAATAAGCCCTCCTAGCAAATGCATACCACAGTTTAATAATGGTATGGTGTTAAACCATGTTAAAGGAGCGTTTGCGGTCAAGCCTTTTTACTCCAGGACACAGGCGCATTAGGCGTTAAAATCTGCTGCCTGATCTCCTTTAACTGGTTTAAAGCACTCAGCATACAGTCCTCTACCAGGCTTGGGCTTAATCTACAAAACACACACAAAAAACTTCTACTTTTAGCCAAAAATCATTTGTGGTGTGAAGGGAAATGAGTCTGTCTGACCTGAATCCTGTCTCCTATTTGCCTTTGTCTTTAACCTTGTCCTTAAAAATTTTTTTAAAAATCAGTTTTAAGGTCACGATCAGATTTGCATCATAAAGGAGCTCCATCTTTATGGAATACCTGATCAAATGTCTGTGTGCCGTGTATGTTTGCCTGACAAGACTTGTTCTTTGGGCAGCAGGTGTTAAGCTGTCTCCGTGCTGTGGCTGTGGCCTCAGGCTTGGGGTTCTTTACCACCTACGCAGATCCCCTAAGACTGGCCAAGGAGGCTTACAGCTCCCTGAGCTTTTAACTCCCAGAGGATTGCCCTGGGATTAGCCGCGGCCTCTACGCCGCCCAGCATTTTCTGAGTCCTAAATCTTGGCGTATGCAGCCACTGCGCACTTCAGCAGAAGTACAGATGCTACACTCTCTGGAGCAGGTTACATGTTGGTCTGAGTTTACAAATTCAATTGCATGAGTATATTGATATTATGTCATTTTATGTCTGTCATTACAAGCCAGTTATGAATTACAAATACAGAATAAAAAGAGCCTCAATGCATATAGCGTCAGTGCACCACAGTGTGCAAAAAGTTTTCTAATTTCTTGCACATATGCTCATAATATATAAATACTAAAATCCAGGAATCAGCCAGAAAGAGATCCTCAGTGCTGAATCTCTTTTAGACAAGTGTTTATTTTACGAGGACAAATGGATGAGTTGATAAGCTCCAACATTCTTGGTGATCGTATTTATAGTCTAGTCTGGGCTTCTGATTGAATAATTAGGACTTGAGCATTTACAAGAAGCACATGTGTGAGGTTTTAAAAGGCATCTAGTCTGGGTATGTAGACGGCCACATCACTGGTGGTGCAGCGCTTTGGCATAAAAATGACTTTAATGACCTCACAATCATTGATATCAGAAATTTAAACAGGAATTTACTTGTTGGATCTCTTGCAAAAAAGGCCTTGAGGAAGACCATAACTGCTAAAACCACCTCTAGTGGTTGTATCATGATGTATCATCATTTTTCATAAATTGTTAAAGCGATTATTTTGCAATACATTTACAATGGCAGAATACCCTTGACCTTTTGGAGAGTAATTTCTTCAGTAGAGATTGTATTTTTTTTTTAAGATTTCTTGACAATAATTGTACTGATACAATATGTATATGGATATATTTGAATCACATATATTCAACACATCATTAATTGGGTGTTGGTTAAGTAAGAACATTTGATTGGAGACATCATGCCTTGAGTTATGATCATAAGGTGAGGTTTTTCACCTCAGGACATCTTAAATGTTGCTGATGTCACACCATATCTCAACACGTTTCTGTCTCTGTCTGTGCACTGCTACCTAAGTTGATGGTCTCAGGGTTCTAAGAATGGCTTAGAAGGCAACACGCCAGCCAAAGAAATCCACCCAGGATTTTCAAAGAAGAGCGTCTAAACCTTAATGCACACCAATTGCCTCCAGATGTTCCATAAAGTGAGGCTTTCAGGACCCCCCAGCTCTAGATCTATGATCGGTACAATGCATTCAATTCCATCTGGAGGAAAGTGGAGGAGGATAAAGAATGTCTTGGTTTACACTGAGAGACCTAGAGAATGGGTTCAGACTTGACTCTCTGTGTTTAAAATCTCATCAAGGCCAAGCAGAGGCCTATATTACAAGAAGAAAAAAATACATATACATTTTCTGCACAGTGTGGTCACTGTACAGCCAATCTCCATTGTATACGTTGTATAGGGTTTAGTATGATGTGCTACAGTATTTTTTTTAATTAATTAATTTGAATTAAAATTATTTGAACAGTCCAGTATCTAAATGCCTAGTTGTGCACTCCAGTTTCTCACTACTTTATATATGATTTTGGACAGCGTTCTGTGAAACTTGTCCAACCTGACAGCTTTTATGAAAGCAGTAGTTTGTGGGTGGAGCATGGATTGAGTGATAATCCATCTTATAAACAGGACTTAAAAGAACAACATTTTAAGGGAGTACAGTGTTAGTTTTGGTTATTCACGTGATTTAAATGTAACAGAATGAAGAACCTTACCCCAGTCCCAAAGGTATCTGCTGTGTGGATCTACACAGCAACAGCCTGAGATTAGTGTCATTATCATGCTCCTCCCCCTGGTAACCATCCAGCCACATTCACTCTGGAATGGTCTGAATTCTGTGCATTGCTCAGAAGCCACTGTGATTTGTGCAAACAGGCTACAGGTAACAAGGGCAAGAAGAACTGTGGGATGGAAGAAAAGCCCAGAAATGACCTGGCGCTGACTACATTGTTACTGCAGCACGTACTGCTACACAACATGTAGGGATTATTTGAAGGTTCTTCAAGTGGAGACCCGCTCTAACCATACCAAATTCATACCACCATATCGAGTTCATGGCTTGTATGAATATATGAATAACAGCTTTAAATATCAAAAATAATGAACACAGGTTTTCCTGTCGCATCACTCCAACCAACTTTGTGTAAAGCAGTCACAGGACAGCAGATGTTTTTTACTACACCAACAGATTTGGAGACGTTTCTATCTTTCTGCTTTGGGACTTTAGTTGTTATTGAAATTGTCTGAGCTCCATTTATGTCGAATTCCACAAAGTCATCTGGATCCTGAACATTTTCACCATGGGGCTGAGTGGAGACCTATAAGGCCTTGTCTGTGGTTTCTGTGTGGAGCACACTGCAAGCACCTGGCCCTGGTAAGCACCTCCCATCAACACTCGTCACTCTACATGTGTGGCCTGAACGTTCTGACTCTTTGCCAGTGCCTGAAATGATACGTTTGCTAATGATTTTGGATTGTGTATTCTGAGTCAAAGCTTGACTGCCAGTGCTTTCCTAACCTTAACAGGTTCTAGAGGATTTTAGTGTAAAGGTTGTCCAAACAATGCCTTCACTAAGAAAAAACAATATGTTTAATTTCAGTGGGAATGAAATGGATAGCATCAACAAGCTATTGCCAGAAAGACAAAATTGTATTAATGTAATACATTAATACAATTACTAATTACTAATGTAATAATTTTATTCACATGGAAAACCTTTTGTTTGCAAAATGTATTCAGTGCATCACATCAAATGCAGTTGCATGCTAAAACATGTGCAGAAATGTCTGAAAAGGAAGTGTACTTATTTTCACTGAGAAAATCAACAAAACATAATTAAACAAGAGGTGTCCAAACATTTAAACATGAATGTCAGTTAAAAAGTAGCTCCGTTGTTCTCATACACTTATTTATTTATGGATTATTTATGATATATCTCCTTAATGCCATGCATTTTATAACCTACATGGTTTCCTACACATCTTGCACATCTACAAAGAATGAAAAGCACATGCGTTTTTTTAGATTGACTCCTTGGAAAAAACACATTCCATCTGGGTGCCAGAGTGCAGAGCACAGACGGTGAACGCTCGCTCTGGGAATGATTAGTGTTCTGATCTGCCTAGGATACCTTTTAAAGGCAAATAAAGGCTGATCCTAAATTTTGTGGTACCCTTTTTTCTACAGCGTTGATACTAATTTGCCAACTAAAACAAAATAAAGATTCAGTAAAAGAGGAGCGACTAAAGGAATATGTGCTTTAAATGGAAGGAAGAATGATACCTATATAAGGCGATGAGAGTTATAACCTGTCAGTTACACTGACATGAGTCCTCTCTGTGGTGCTGATACAGTCTAACTTCATGCTTAATGCAAAACACTTCATGCTACTTCATGCATGACAGTTTGTGAAAGATGAGAACTCTGATAGTGGAAATCTGTGAAGATAAATTACGTGAAGCCTCTTCAGACACTCTTCAAGTGTCTAGCCAGATGTGCCACTTGCTCTAAACATCTAATAAAATGTCTACATTTTGAGTTAATTGAGCTAGTTGAGACTGAGGACAGGTACTCCCAATAGAAAATACTCTGCAAACTACAGCTTTAGTAACAATTTAACTGCTATTCTAAAACAAAACAGCAAAATAACACAGTAGCTGTTTAGCTACTTAGCCAGCCAGATAATTGTTTCCTCGGGTTGGTATTTTTTTCAACAATTATTAAAACAGCTGAATTGAACATTGGGGAAGTTGTAACACTTTTCGACTCAATACCTCGATGGTTGTTGATGCTTTAAAAATGTTTATATAAAATACTCATGTTTATCTGATATAAATAACAATAGTGTAGAAATCCACTGCTTATAAAATGAGCCACTTTGTGTCAAACATACGTTGCTATGAATTACACTACTACAGGGATAAAAAGAAGCTGTAAGCAGAGTGTAAAATAATATCTTGAAGCATATTTTTATAAATTATTATTTCTCTTTTTTATTAATGACTATTTTGCATTTGCATTTAAAAAATCAATGCAGGAAATAAACATGAAAAACTGCTGATGTTTAAACTCAAAAATTAGTCAAATGGTTAAAAAATGCAGCAATGTATGTGTCATAGTGTTTGAAAGAAGGAAGCTTCTGATAACGCAGAAGGAAGTAAATGTTTCATTGACAGTTAACGTTCATCTTGGTTGAGTGGATTCACATAAGAAATGGAAGTAGTAGGCCTACGTTATGTATTACACACCCTGATCAACCACCCCAGCCCTCTTCCTGGTCATTCATGATGCTGCTAAATTTCTGAAGCATGTAGAATTTGAACTAGCATACCATTTCCATGTCAAATTCAACTAGACAAATTAAATTTGAATTTAAAATGTAATTAATTCGTTTTTTTATAAGTTCTCAAACTCCTGATGCCAGCTCAGAATAGTGATGGGCGTGTATAACATCTGTAGCTTATTTCTGAGAGGTGAAACTGGAGATGTTACCAAATGTTACAAATATCCCCAATTTCTCTTGCTTCACAAATAAAATGATCTTTCAAATGACATGTAAAGGTAAAAGAGATGAGATTTCACATATAAGTTAATTACAAACCGATACTTTATACTTGTATAGCAACCAACAGAGAGTAAATATTTTAACCAACAGGTTTTAGAAGCTATTAGTTGCTTTTAGTATAGTCTATAGACACATCTGGATCTTGTGTAGCATCTCTGTGAAGCTGAGGAAAGTGACCTGGACAGATGTTCATCATGAAAAAGTTTCAGGTACAGCTGTAAGCCTTACTTAAATGCTCACTTAGGGGTATTTGAAGCCTGCTCCCTTTACTAGACTGAAAGTCAAGCAACATGAAGGAAGTAAAGCAATAGTCTGTAAAGCTATTTGGATAGAGTTGCGACAGAGATAGCAAGCCAAGAACAGCACTGTTGTCTCTGTTATGTTTAAAAATATAGCCAGTGTTCATTATATTGCCTTCTGGAGCTATGTTGTTCATTTATATAGATATCGATTCATTCTACAGTATCAAAAAGCACACAAGCAACCATGTTTTAGGATCTAAGTGTGATCTGCAGTGTGAGTGTGTAAAAGTGCTGAGCATGTAGTCCCCTGGTATAAACTTCCATTACTGACAATAAGCTCATCGCTCTAGAGCAAAAACTCAAAGAATCTTGTCACCATGGACACCAAATATGTATTGGCTGATTGATTATATCTGGAGTAAGTGGGGAACTGTGTAAGTTACATTTTCTTGCCAAATTATCACTTTAACTGTTCAAAATTTTTAACATGAGCGTACTCAGGCGAGTCCCTAAATCTGCGATCATGGAACACTGATGGGCCAAGCCTTTCGTGCTAAGTGCTGTGTAAACACTAAAGCTTGGAACCATGTCACTGGCAAAAGCCATTAACTACTGGCAGCATGTGGAAATGTAATGACTAGCCCAGTCTGGGAGGAAAGCGGTTTGTAATAGAAGTCATTTAAGCAAGTGCCATTCAAGCATTCAGCATAATGACTGGTAGTGCTGGTTATTTTTTTCTCTGTAGCATAAATAACTGTTTGCACTGTGAGCACAGATCTTATTTATGATGGTGGTTTAGAACTGCAAAAAGCATTTTGTAGATGTTGTTGTGGATGTTACTAATTTGTATTATGGCATTCCACTGTAATATTGTAATGGAATTTTAAGTTAAGAGAACTTAAGCAGACAAAATATAATCTGTCCTATATTTAGAGCTGAAAAGCACCACCTAGCAATTGACTTAAACTCAAGAGAATTAAAGTTCACAAAGATTTTCATATCTATGTGAGCATGTAGTGAAAGAGAGAGGAAAGCTATGGCTGAAAGTTCAAAGAAGAAGCTTTTCTTAAAATGAAGGAAAAAGTAGTCCCATGCAACAGGAAACCTTCTCATCAGAGCAATCAGTAAATGCTGGCAAACTGAGCCATAGCTTCAATCTGAGGACATGCAGTTCACACGGTGAGAGCATGAGCTAAAACCACCCTTGCCAAAAGTATTGACAATCTCAATACATTACTCTAGCCAGTGGAATACTCCAAGCCATTTCGGCTCTGTCCTTTAGAAATATTCAGCAGTAGGATTTGGATTTTACTGATAATGCATATAGATGCAGGTACTTTTATTGATGCTACTTTATATTATCTGGTACAAAAACTAAAGTCATCACATGAAAAGGTGTAAAAAGATTCAAGTTACTTTATTTTTTTGAGAAAAAGCAAGCATTCCTGCATCTTTAATTATGCAAGTTGCTACAAATGTCTGGTCACCAAATGCATTAATGCTGCATACTCATTTGACCAGAAACTCACCAATATTTCAGTATTGATCAGTCAGCACTCTGAAACTTACTTAAAAAAACAATTGATTATTCAGTTGCTGCAATATAAACCGTTCAGGTACAGTTTCTTTAATAAACAGTTCACTTGAATAAATGGCATCCGTTTGTCCAGGAGCTCATCAAGCAAAATACCATCAGAGCAGGAGGTTAAACCAGTTAAAGCAGGAGGTTAAACCAGTTAATTAAAGTAGCAGTCTAAAGGGTTATAGTGTTAATCTGCGTATTGTTATTATATCACTTGTTTTTAGCTTATCACTCAGAGTGTGGACAGAACTGTAGCCAGGCATAAGATACATGCAAGAAACACTTTGTAACTTAAAACACAATTTACTGGGTTGAATGGGGAAAACATCACTGTTTGAGGAAATTATGCCAATGCAGGACAGAGCTTCAGAAAAAGCAGCCGAACCACTTAGTCCGCATTTATAACTGATGCTGTGCCTCAAAGCTGTCGCAAGATGTAAAATTCATTATGAAGACACAAGGAAACACACAGACAAAAGCACCCATTCTAAACAAACTTCCTCCTTCATTTCAAATTGACTAAATCTGACAATTAACATGCAAGGTATGTTTGAGCAGGGAAATCAATATACTGTGTGGGACAGCGGCCCTCCAGGGAACGGATTGGGCCAACTGTATCTTAGTGATTATGAAGACAGGCCTGTTCATGCACTCCATTGTCAACTTGTGCCAATCTAACTTGTCATTCTCGTTATGAAAGAAAGGAGATGGTTGTTTATGAGAAAAAGCTGTTATGTCATTTATGTTCGGCTCATGCATCCGTGCACAAACTTCCGGAAATTCCCAAACGAGCTTCAGCAGCAGGATACAAAAAGAGTATCTGGATGACTGCTCGTCCGATTTTCAGGGCACAGATCGTTCCATATTTGGTCTCGGTTGTGAATTTCCCACAGTTTGAATATGAAGACTAAAAAAGCCCACTGGGTATGGTTCTTTGGATATGGCCATGTTTGAATATGATGCGATTCTCTGCAGAGCCGTATTGGTTTCAGTCCAGCTCCTCCGTGCGCATTCTATAGTGACAGGCCAGCTGTGGTGGAGCACTGTCACCCTGCTCACAGATAACTGGGTCAGATCATGTCTGGGAGAACAGAACACAACACTAGTGCAGGGCTCATATATGGACATAAGACGTCCCTCAGTAAACTGCAGTAGTGGAAAGAGTGCTGGAAAACTTACAAACAAATGTCCTGTTCCTTCAAAGGGTTTTGGACTCTTTGATGAGGTACCAAAGTGATACCGAACTGAAATATAGTTAACACTGTAAAATACTTGTAAAAGTAGTTAGAATAAATGAATCAAAACCATACAGTGGTAAGCAAAGAGTGAAATTAGCTTGATCCTCACTTTTCACAACCCTACTATTTAAAGAATGGATTTAATATTGATTGTATTAAATTAATATATCCAAAAAGTCACTGTATTTCGTTTCTAAACATATTTGTTTCAGGCACTGTAAGCAGAAGGTTTTTTAAATCATTTTTAAAAAAAAGATTTTATTTTTATATATTTCTTTAATGGCTTTTTCTTGTAGCTAAAATGCAAATAGATTTGTTTTTCATTTTTATACTGTTACAGCTTTATATCAAAGATAAGTATTTTGGTCCCTTCTGATTAAGCCAGAATACTGACTGTGGCTATCAAACTGTGGGAAATACATACAGCTATACAGCTTTAAAAAAATCAACCACATTATGAACTGGACATTTTTAGTAGAAGCCTGTCCAAAAATCACAAGACTTTCAAAATCAAAAGTTAAAATTTTTCTCTAAACTATAGTTATTGTAAGTGTCTTCCCGTTAATGGCTATACGCATTCACAAGGCCTTCAGCTGGCACTGAACAGCCAGCCTCCTTCATGCCTACAGATGCCTCATGTGAGCAGCATGCAGAAAGCCATGATGTTGAATGAGTTTGTTATTGTATATTGTATATCTGTGGTCAAAATAGCACCCACAAAACCTCCACCAGTCCCACAAGGGCATTCTTGTAACTGAGTGTCAGTTCTCCTTTGACCACTGAGTCTAAAAACTACATTCCCCCAGTGACAGAAGTCTACAAATATTTGGCAATAACTATAAGTTCACAGAGACTCACTTCATTCATAATGAACATTTACACCAATCTTCCAGCAACTCCATTGTAAAAATGCCAAAAAATGCCCAATTTTGTTTTTAGATCCCAGAGGAGTTGCACATATACTGTAGGAATTCAAACACGCAATTATACCAAAAACGTTCTTAGCATTAAATACAGTCCATGTAAATCAACCTGAGTGAAAAGCATCAGAACTCAGTTTGAATTAAAATCAGCATCAGTCCAAAATTCAGTATACGTTGTAATAATGCTCAAATCAGAACTCAATATGAATGATAACAAAGATCTGACCAAAAGTCAGTATGAATTATAATAAATATCAGACCAGAACTCAATAGGAATTACAATAAACTGCAAAACATCAGCACACCAAAACCAAGCCCTGATCAGACAGGGGTTCTGTCACACGGGATTCCTGCCAGTCTGACTGAACGACTTCAGTTAATTCCAGAGGTTCCCCCACTTTAGTGACAGAACTATAACATATAAGCACATTTTATTCTTTAGAGGCCAAAAAATAGCAAGCCCATACAAGACAGAATAAAACCTATTTCCTCTCCTTTTCTTCATGCATGTGTGTGTTCATGTGAGTGTGTGTGTGTGTGTGTGTGTGTGTGTGTGTGTGTGTGTGTGTGTGTGTGTGTGTGTGTGTGTGTGTGT
>JBBPDC010000129.1:23094504-23110354 GCA_037974485.1 Hemigrammopetersius urotaenia
CTGGAGTGTCTTAACCGTTCTGAATTAAACGAAAACACAAGGGCAGCAGCAATAGCTGAAAATTTATCTGAGGGCAGCAGCCAATAACTGGACATTTAGCTGATTTTATATTTGAATTACTGTTTATGTTTAGTAAAATATATTTGTCTTAATATTTTAGAACTAAATTGCAAAAAAAAGCAAAACAAATGTAGAGAATATTTGCAGTTTCCATGTTATTGTGGGGATTTCTGCATACAACTATCTGCATGAGAATGCCCTAACCACTAGGCTACCAGCTGCCCCTTTTTAGTTCCCCACACACACTCAAAGCAGTTTCACCTAAAAAAACAAACTGCTCTAAAAGTTCCCTAAATGGGAGCAGAGGCATAGAGCACCATGGGTAGTACTTCACTGTTTACTTTCTCAGTGGCTGTGCTTTGGATCTTTTAAGGCTATATCAAAGACACTCAGGTTTTGTGTTGCCATCGATTCTAGAGGCTGGTTGGAGGCTCAAGACAGCAACTTTTCTATAAAACTTTTCTATAAAATGGGTCATAAAAGTCAGCTGGTGTTTTAGATCCAGATATACATTGCATTAAAATCATAATTGACCGCTGTGTAAAACTGCTCTTGTGCTCTTGTGTCTTTAACTAAAAAGTGAAAGTTATGTTTAGATGTTACTGTTTATCCTGATATTAGAAGGCATGAAAAGTTGTGAGCAAACCGTCTTGGAGAGGAGGTTTTCTGTGTTTGATGGCCCTCACTTGGAATACAGTACCAGGTCTTTATGTTGAGCTCAGAGCAGAACTCAAAACATGCTGGAATGATGGACAACTTTCATAGGACAGCAACACATGCACTGGAGCTGTGGGGCCCCACCAGATTCCTACTATGAGAGCTAGTGGAGTGACCACTATCCACAGGTGCTATGGTACTGGGAAAGATATATGTGTTAATGTGTTAATGCTAACAGCATGGAGAGGAGCAAAGTTAAATTAAACATTTGAGGCCCAGCCAAATACATAAGAGGGTTGAAATAGCATTTTCTGAAGCAAATGGTGTACATTAAACAAGTCACAACACAAAGTGCAATTGGATGTCACAGTTCAAAATAGAAACAAGACAAGAGACAAAAACTATATTATATTATATTACATATCAAAATATAAAACAGGCAGGTAGTGCTAATATGAATGTGTTGAGGTAGAGCAGTATTTAGCAGCAAGATATGTAAACAGCTTAAAGCAGCAAAGAGTAGTGTGCAGTGAATTGAACTAAGCCAAAAGTATCGTGTTCATTCGCATAGTATTTGCATAGTAGTTCTGTACAGGTTCATACCCTGTTCAGACACCTGATTTCAGGTGCAAACTCTGAGAGATCAGGAATCTAATGGCTTGTGGGAAGAAACTGTTGTGATGTCATTGTGGTAGTCCCCAATTAACAGTGGGGAAAACAGTCTTTGTGAGGGGTGGGTAGGATCTGTGATGATGCCGGTTGTGTGGTGGATACAGCGTTTTGAAGGTATTAGTTGTGGAATAGTTGTGGAAAGTTGGGATTCTCTGCCAAATTATGTAAGGACAAATTTTTGCTCAATCGGTTAATTCTCGACCAAAATCCGTTTTGGCTGATATACCACTAAATTAATTGATTAAGTAATAATCAATCATTAATTGCTTCATTATTTATTAATTAGGGGTCTTATCTCAAGTAGGATTTATTAAGTATCAGCATGATACTTAAGCATCAGCTTAGTAAGGTAGCAGTGAAAATATTTCAACTGGCACGCTAGATTGTGTAAGTAGTGTTTTAACAAACATTCACCGGATTGCTGAACTGCAGCAGCCCTCATGCACTAAACACAAAATTTATCAGATTTCATTGTGTGGGAAGTGTCTCGTCCTCTACCTCATATAGAGGTTTAAATAGTAGTAAATAGTTTAAATAAATAGTTTTTGCCTCACTTTCATTCTCTGATGTGTCTGTAGGTCAGTGTTTTTTTTCACCCAAAATAAACAGTGTGAACTTGCGGTGAGGTATCCTTGAAGTGTAGTGTCAAATAGCTGATCTCCTCATTTGTTGTGGCAGCATTGGTACAAAGATTTGCAGTAGGTCTGTTTAACATCAACTTCTGTCATGAAAAAGCTAGAGCCATAGTGTTCAGCGGCAATGGAAGCAGGACGCTGTGGTGATATTTCAGTAAACAGTGATTCATTAATTTTTTGCAGCACAGAATTCCGTGACCTGTCTTTTCATGCTACATTGTATGAAGTTGACTACTGAGCTTGTTGGGCACTGCATACTCAAATTCAGTGGAAAAATACCTTTTTAACAATGTTTTGTCGTTTTGAAAGGAATCGATGGGCTGCTTTGAATATACTGATCTGAATCCATTTTAGTATATGTTTCCTTAATCGGGTTGAGAAAGGCATGTGCAATGTGTGAGGAAAATAAATGAATTGTCTGTTTAGATTGTGCCATCCAGATATAAGCCAACTTAACTTGGTGGTCATTTTAGATTCAGAGTTGCCAAGCATTTATATATATAGTAATCCCCAGTAATTTCGCAGGGGTTACATTCCAAGAGCACCTGCATATAGTGAAAAAGCACATTGTTTTGTTTTGGGGGAAAAAATGCCTATTTTTATAGCGTAAATCATAAATAATAATGCCCCCGAGACACAGAGTAGTCATGCTACATGCTGCTTTTCTTCTTCTTTTTATGGCGGTTGACAACTTTTCAGTGTATTATCACCACTGCTGGACTGGTGGCGGTAATACAGTTCGGTTCTCAGAAAAATCTGCGTTAGACTGAATCCGCGAGTGCTGATCCGCATAAAACTGAGGGGTTACTGTATATATATATATATATCTCGCTGTATGCTAGATGTGCAGACAAACCACTGCTGTGTTACCTGGCAGAGGTCTGTCCAGTAGTGTACTGTCCTACAGAGCTATAAGCCAAAGGCTAATCCCTTTTTTTTTTTTACCCAGCTCTAAAAGAGAGCGTATGAACATGTTTGTTTCTGCAAGAGGATTTACAAAGAGGTAGAAGGCAGACACCAGCATTATAGGATATTTTCTTTTTCTTTTTTGAATGTCCTGCTGCTCCACAGGGACGAAGCTGGATCGTAAGGCGGAGTTATGAAGACTTCCGCGTCCTGGACAAGCACCTGCACCTCTGTATCTATGACCGAAGGTTCTCTCAGCTCCCAGAACTGCCTCGATTTGACAGCTTGAGAGAGCGAGCAGAGGTAATAGATTCAACCATTTGTCTACACCAGTGATCTGCATGAGAGTGTTCATGGGCATTTTGATGGCCGACACATATCTTAGCTGACAAATCAAATGACACTAACGTTTAAGGCAAAAACATTATTAGAGCAGCTGTGAAGTGCAGCTTTTGTGTTCAAACTATTTATAAAAATAAAAATAGAGATATGTTTTTTTTGTCAGCAGGTGTGCACTGTGAACAAATATTGTTAAAGATTCTGTTAAAATTAACACAACTTATAAAACTCAAAGCATCATTTACTACATCATAGTAACATAGCTTGTGAATCATGAGACATAGAAAACTAAGTTAGCCCGGTAAGCTAGCAATTTTAACTGATTAATAATGCTAAACAAAATCATTCCATTAGACCAGCAAGTAGTATGTCTAAAAATGCTGGAGAAATACTTGTGACCATTGTAATGTTTGATGAAACAGTCAAAGATTTAGACTGTTAAAGATGATTGCTAAATGAATGATAAAAAGCCATGTGCCAGATGAACATTAAGCCCTGTCCTTACCCCTAATTCCTCCCCTCATGTTTTGGATCATCGTCTGCTTCACTGTGTTCTGTGTTCAAAATGTTCTGAGCATTTTTATTTGTCTGCAAGGCAAGTACTAATTTGATGTACATACAATTAAATGTATGTCTCTTCTCTTTTCTGTGTTAGATTTTTTATTTTTGTTTGCTTGAGAAGTGTACTTGAACTATGGCATATTTTCCATGCTAAATTGATCTTCTTTGAAAATTAGGCTCGCTCTTGGCTGTTAAGTGGACACTCTACTGAGTAATCAACTGCTCTATGTCACACTCTGAGCCATCACAAGAAAAGAGCTCATATTACACCTATGTGCTGCCACTTTTGCATAAAGTTTTATTTAGGATTATAGTTTAAATAATTTTAGGATTATTTTTTAATTAGTCCATTGGGGCTTAACCCCAGTATAACATAAGATGATGCTGTATGCCTTTATGCATTTTGTAGAACAGTAAGACTTTTTTAATAAAACAGCTCTGTTTTAAGGTTTATTCATCCCAAGCAGTTTGGAAGATCAGTGGAATTACATCAAAGATGTTATGAAATTGCTTGGGTGCTGTGACGGTTGGGTCAGTGGCCACTAGAGGCCACTGCTTTTGTGTTGATTTTTAAAATTTTTTTTTTTTTATATCCCGTTCTGTTTTTCCCTGTCTGTTTTCTGGTCCCACCTGTGTTGCGTTTGTTTCCCTGATTTCTGTGGGTATTTAAGTTCTGTTTATTCGCCAGTCTGTGTCAGTCCATCACCCTTATCATTCTGTTCTGTTCCTGTCACTGCACCATTTAGATTAAAGAATGCACAGTATGGATTCCTGCCTGTCTGTTTGTCGTTCATGGGAAAAAGCACGGTTTTGTCATTTTGACAGTTTGTCATCATTTGGCACACTCAGTTAAGTTAAGATTCAGGTCTGCTAGCATTTTTAATAAAGATGGTTTTGCACTGGACAGCTAAGCATGTTGCATGACCCCACAGCACACCTTTTTAAGGCAAGCAATTAGTTTAGCACTTATAAAACTGAACCCAGACTTTACCTAGATGGGATTTCACTTGAGGCAGTTTGTATATCTGTCATGTTAGGGCCTGTCTCCAGGCAGTGAAGGGGGGCACAGACACAGACTTCCATAATCTTTTAACTTAACTTTATTCTCAAAACAAAAAAGGCACGAGGGCCTAAACACAAACAAAACCAGAGACAGATCGAGTGAAAACTGGAACAGAAAGTCAGTGGACTGACAACTAAAACATGCCTCATTGAAACTTAAATACAATACGAACTAAACACCAATAGAAACCCCACCACAAAACTCTAGACACAGAAAAGAGTGGCTACCAAGGATGTTACAATATCAAACTTTTATGATTAAGCATTGCTGTCATGATACTGTGGTGGTGTTGTGGTCCTTGCAGCAGCACAGGCTATATATCAACATGCCTATATCAACAGTCTTGGAATGGCAGCAGCAGAGTGTAACTATCCCTGTTATTACTGTTTATTTCCAAATCCTTTTAGCGTGGAGGAAATAAGAAAGTGCTCCATGTTTAAACTGCTAGGCAGAAATAATCCACTACAGCATAACAGAGACAACTGGCAGAACTTCAATATATATCTCATAAAATCAGTCCCACCCATTGAAAACCAAAATGTTATTGGCTGATCCAGCTATCACTTCTAAATTATATTGGTTAGTCTATTATAAGAAATTCAAACTAATGACCGAACAAATGGGCAAGCATGTTGCCTAGATACCAAATGGGAAAAAAATGTTGGATAATTTTCTATTTGAAAAAATATCCTATTCTTTCCAAACGAAATGTAATACAGAAATTTGTGTAGTGCTGCAGTACTTGTTGAGTCTAGATACAAACAGGATTCTATTGAATAAAATGAAGTAAAAATTACAGACATTTTTTCAGGGGTCTTTAGTTTTTCTCTGAAGATGTAAGGTCCACCCTGGATGTTCTCTGCATTTGTAAAATACAGTGTCAGTGAGTTTGCTAAACTATTGGCTACTTCCTAGTCTTCTGAGCAATGCATAACACACTGTAAAATTGAGTACACATGGCTGCTACTGCTGTTTTAGGCGTGCAGTGTGTTTTTGTCCATTCTCATTAATAACAGCAAGTCAATATACAGACTAGTGCAGTCCATGTACAGTACAGTTCACATACAATATAGTGCACATATAATATAAACTATCACACGGTTTCCTCATGACACTCTGGGCATGATTTTTGTGAACTGAACTTGCCGGCCCTTTCTTTATCATAGCTTCCATTGTCCATTTGTTTGCTGCCTTTTGTAAGAATCTGGCATTGCTAAAGTTTGCGTGCAGACTGTATACACATTAACTCTCACAGCGCATTCACTGCTTTCACCTGCAATTACAATGACCCTTTTGTTTACTGCAACTTGGAGGCTCGCTTAGGTTAGGCCTTCCTAAAGTCACTTGTGTGTTCCAAGTGTATAACAATGTGCTCCCTCCTCCTGCGTCTGTTTCCTCCTGATGGATGTGGAGGGAGTCTCCCACCTGGTTCATGGGGCCCCGGGGCCCAGCTGGGCCAAATGAACCCGGCCCCTTGTCTCAGTGTGTCGTGGCTGCAGGGAAAGGCGGACAGCAAGCTTCAGAGGAAGAGAAAGAAAGTGAAGGAGGAACAGTAGAAGAAGGGGGGGGGGGGAGTAGAGCTTCTGTCTTTGCTGGCCTGATCAGGTTTCTACCCGTTTACATGGGTCACTGGGCAGCTTTTCACTTTTTTCTTTGCCTCAGTGCTCACATAAACACATACACACACACACACACACACACACACACACACACACACACACACTCATAAATGTGCCTATAAATGGCACATAAACATATGTCACAGCCCTGCATATCTCAGTGAAAACCAGCTTAAAATAATAGCCTGGCCTGCATTCATTTGTGCTGAATATGTGCTGAAACATGTCACATCCATGTTTACATAGTATCCACATGAAAAAGAAACTCTCACGGTGGTGAATAGGGCCTCCTCCCACAAATACGCTTTTACCCTGTTCTCACACTCACTAGTTCAGTGGTGGTCTCCAACCCCCCCACCCCAACTTTACTCGTCCTCTTTCACCCCTGATCAAATCCAGCCTCCGTGACCTGTATCCTGTATAAGTGTTGAATCTCTCCCTCCCTCCTTCTGTCTCTTTTCCTCTTCCCCCTGGCTGCATGCCAGTCTGAAACACTTCATGCAATGCCAGTCCTTTAAAGTAAAAATGGCCAAACGTACATCACAGCTAAACATAGTAGCATTCATCTGAATGCCGTTAAGAGTTTATCTGCACTTTTGTAATTTTTTATAGATGACAGTATGCCATGCAGTGCGAGAAACCACATAAACAAGGCTGTTTGAGCGGTTTGAGGAAAGTGTGATGAAGTAGCCATATGGATTACACAATGCCAACGTTAAAATGAACTTCCATTTCTTATTACTACATTAGCCCCATAGCTCTACTTTATATTAAAGAAATTATTTGGGACATCAAACATGTCTCGACTGACTCTCTACACCTGGGGTAAGAGGGAATGTATGACATGGTTTACAGTGAATTATTTCTCGTACCTCATTCAAAGTGGAGCAGTTCTGTGGAAAGTGACATTTTTTGTGGAAATCTCATCACATTTGTTTTTGTGAGAAAGTAAAATTGATATTTGATTTGTATTTTAATTTGATTAAAAGTTATTGGAGTATGTACTGTCTGCCTTTACATTTTTACAAAGCGTTTGCATTTTTTTAAAAAGGGATTACATCAGAATGTATTTACTACTTTCAACAGAAACTTTATTTTCATGAGTATTATTATTTCCGCACTGTCCACATTAGCTTTGTTTTAAAGGCTATTTTAAAGGTTATCTTTCAGTGAGAGGGCTACAATCACAAATTCTGTTATAACAACAAAACGTGTGTTAGTGGCTGGGCGTTAACCTGCAGTACGATGAGCAGGCAAATAGAAATAGAAAAGTATGATAAATATGTAAATAAATTGTGACAAGAATAATTCATGGGTTTGTTGTTTCTATTAATTACATAATTACAGTGGAGTAATATAACATCCGAGAAATGGCCCCTGAGGGTTAAGTCTACTCATCCCCATTCACTTCCATTCATGTTTAAAGTGTTTGTGTTTATATTGGCTCAAGTGCAGTGTTCATACAAACAGTGGGGTGCGCTGGGAGCTTTAGCACTGGGTCTGGACAGCAGGGTGGCTATGATGCACCAGCCACCGCAGACAGGGGCCCTCTTGTGCTCTTTCAGAGGGAGACAGCGCAAAGCAGTGACCTGGAAAGCAAGGCGGAGAGCTCAGTGTAACTCAAGGCCTGGGTTCAGCTTACCTGCCCGAGCAGCAGCAGGAGCCCAGCGGAGAGCACTCTCCGTCGGGTTAGATTGCCCATTGAGATAAGGCCCAAATACCATATGGGAGTTGTTAAGCAATACTGCTACAACACACTGCAGAGATAACACATCGTCTACAGTCTCTACAGTCCAGTGGGAAATGTTAGCTTGGTTTGTTACATTCAGTAAACAGGGATTTTCTTTTCATTTTTACCTGTCAGAACCATGGGGGCACCTTGCAATCTTTGTAAACACAACGCAGTGTTTGATTGTTTTTGCAACTTTTCCACGGAATTGTTTCTGTGCATTTAATGCCCTAATTAACAGGCATCCAAATACTATTTTACGCAAGAATTAATTAAAAAAAAGATATATGATGGCATGGCGGTCGAAAGCGACTACTTACAAGAAACAGGACTATATTAAAAGCTTCATTTTTATTTAAATGTCTTCCTTGGTATATCATGTGATTTGAAAACTTGAATTATTCGAGCATTGTGTTTGCATCACTAGAAGGGCATACAATGTGTGGTCTTTGGCATTATTCCCACCTTAGATCTGTCACAAACACTGTATCTGAATGTGTGTAGGTCTATACGAGAGGATGATTGTCTTCCATTAAAAGGTTGTCCCTGATTGATCTGGAAGCTCAACCTTGATTTATTAGTGCTAAAATCAATCTGAAAAGCTAGAAGTCCTCACACTATTTACAGGCAGTGTATATCCAGTTTCAAACTTCTAAGCAATTTCAATAAAGTTTTCTGATTCTGATTCTTTTAAATGGTAAGTTTAAATCAGTAGGTGATCCCTCTATATTTTACAGCTTTTTTTAGTTATCTGATATTTTATGCTATATCTTCTTTTGTCGCAATATTCAGGTTCCCATAATGATATGTTAGAGCCCTCAGTAGTAATGGTGGGAATAGCATTTTGTCATTTTCCATAAACATTGAGTCCCTGCTGACTCATAGTAGGCTTTTACAGGCTTCTCAGTGCGGGAGGCCAATGGGCTGGTTTAGGGACATGGAAATGTGTTTAATCACTTTATTAGAATGTGCAGACTGTAATGTGTGTGTGTGTGGGGGGGGGGTGTTTATTGTAGAACAGAAAAGGTCAGCAAAATGTCAAAAGTCAAACTAATTGTATAGATAACACATCTTTAGTCTTTCTGAATCTGTAAAGCTGACAACATAAAAAAAAATGTGGTGTTCCTTAGGGAGCAGACACAAATTTGCAAGGTCAGTATGAAGGCGTAATTTCAGGAGGGTTTGGGAAGGGATCAAGAGAGATTGCATATTTGTAGAGCAAAAAGACTTAGCAAGGTAACTAGAAACATCTACTGTGTGAACAGTAGAAATGTTCAGCAAGAATCAGATCAAAAGTTGTACAAAGTACAAAGGATAATATCAAGGGCTAAACACATGTATACATGTTAGAGCATGCAAAGACTAAGCACTAGATTACTTTTGTTTTCTGAATATCAACCTTTTATTTACTCAGCTGACCTATCAATGTTCAATCTATGAGTGCACCTTTTTATAGCAACTGTTCCCATTCAATCTAAGAAACTGATACAATCCAGTTTAAAATGCCACACTTCTAAGCTGGAGGTTTGTTGCTGTAAGTGGATCTACACATATTGGACATATTAGCTCAATTACACAACAAATTGTAATTTTTACATGGCAACAAATACATTTAACTTTATATAAATCAATAAGTCACTCCAAATTTAGGCACGGCACGTTTCTGGTCTGAGAATGGAGAGGTCAAATGGTCAGAACTGAAAAATGTATAAGAATACTTGCTGGGAAAAAGTGTGGGGTGTTCTTTGAGGAGCACACACAATTTTGCACGGTCAGGATGAAGACATCAGTTCAGGAGGATTCTCACGCACACATGTTAACTCATGTGAATTTAGATGGTCACACTAACATCCACTGACTGACAAAACCACTTGTGTATTTTGCCCATTATGTACTCTGCCTCTGCAGCTTGCCTCTATTGACAACTTTCTGACGGAGGGCAGCAGGTTTTCCTCAAGAATCTGATGGTATTTTACCACATCTATTTTTCCTGATAAGTGCCCAAGTTCCTGCTCCACTGAAACATCCTCACAATAGGATGCTAACACCGCCATGCTTTACTGTAGGTATGATGTTTTTGGATGGTCAGCTGTATTGGCTTTCCGTCAGATATACTGTTTGGTGTTGAGGCCATATACTTCAGTTTGGGTCTCATCTGAATATAGTACATTTTCTACTTGGTCTCAGTATGTCGCTTTTTTCTTGCATTCCTCCCATACAAGCCACATGTGTGATATTATTGTTACATGCACACAATGACTGACCACTCTTATATGATTTTTTTAAACTGTTGCTAACTAGTCTTTGAGATGCACTGAGTAAATGTAGCTATACAGTTGTTTTGTGTGTGTACCTGTAGCTATGTATACTAAACATACAAACATGTACTTATCACTAGAAACTGTAGAAAAGCATAAGCTTGGGTAATGTCACAGTCCATCAATTGCTTTTAGACCATTAAAATTATTTTTTTTCCACAATGCTTTCAGATAAAAAATATTCATATTTTATCAATGAATTTAAGATATACTGTAATCACAATATCCAAGTGATGAAACCCTTCCTTTCTTCCAGTTGTTGGATTTTATATATGCTTCGGATCATTGTTTACTACAATCCAACCTGTTTGCTTCTTCACTGGCTCTGGAATTGAAGGATATTCGATTCCAGGAGGTGTTGCTATTTAGTAAAATCCTTTTTTTTGCGCAACATTTGCGATTGGCTGTCACACGAAATAGCAGATCCACATAACAGTTAAACTGTTAGCAAAGTGCTGTGTTATTGAAATGCTTTTTATTCAAACATAATTATTGATTTTTTTTTGATACATTCTTTTTCATCATAATCAGACCACAGCATTGGATTAAAAATCCAATGTATCTGGTGTATCTGGTAGAACTGAGCGTTATGTACTTTTTGATGACCCTTTAATACTGATGATCTATTTGTACAGAAACTCTGCACAGTGGGTTAGTGCAGCGGTCCCCAACCTTTTTGCACCATGGACCAGTTTCATGTGAAACAATATTTTCACGGACCGGTATAGATACAACTATAGATACGTGGGGTGGAGGTAGCTCAGTGGGTAGGATACTTGCCTCCAGACCAAGAGATCTTGGGTTCGAATCCTACCTTCAGCACCACCATTGGGTCCCTGAGCAAGACCCTTAACCCCAAGTTGCTCCAGGGAGACTGTCCCTTGTAGTTAGAGAATGAAAGTCACTTTGGATAAAAGCGTCTGATAAATGCCATAAATGTAAATGTAAAAACAAAGTGCATAAAAATACAACTCACCTTTCCACTGGATTAGTGGGAGCTCTGCTCTATGAGCCGGTGACTGAGACGAGTGTTTTTGCAGAATAAGAGATCTTTCAGACGCTGATAATCAATAAAGTATTTTTTTTCTGTCTTTCTGTGCAGCCCGGTACCAAATGACCAAATAACCAATACCTGTCTGTGGCCCGGTTTGGGACCTCTGGGCTAGTCCATCACCATGCTGTTACATCCAAAACTTCCAGTAGGATCTTAACGGTGATATGGGGGTTTCAGGCTGAAAAAAAACAGGAAATGTTTGGATATCTTTTACAGTTTTAGTCACTTACATTTAGTTTTGGATCTTCGGCTGGCTGCTTAGATGAGCCAATGGCAGTTGGATGTAAGCACAACACCCTGAGAGGTCTAAGGGGTCACATAATTTATTACACTCTGGAATTGTCCACCCCTGACTGCCTAGTGAGACAAATACACTCTGAGACTTTACAAAAAGTGTCAGATTTGATTAAACAGATGCCCAAATCATTGCAGATGCTACATGTAATTCTAGTTCTTTTGTGGAAGTTTGTGGAAACCTGCCATATATGTTTGTTCCATCTGAGTGTAAATTTGACCTTTTTAAAGGTATATGACCTTAACATTATATACAAATTTTAGTGGGTCTATACACTCACAAATCACTTTACTCAAAAATGGATCCTGAGGGAACCAAATGCGATTCTTCTTTAGCGATACTTTAAGACACTCTTGTAACACCTTTTGGTTTTGGGGTGTGTGTGTGTGTGTGTGTGTGTGTGTGTGCACACCTGACAGGATAGTTGTGTAATGTGAGTACAGGATCAAGAGTATCTCCTAACCTGCTTGTGGCTGGATTTTTCCTGAAGCTACCCAAATAGCCATTTGGGGGGCTTTTCTCCAGGCTTCAGGTTTCACCTTAGCTCAAAGTTAGACTTTACTATTCACAAGTTACACCAGGATTTCATTCCATGTACTCGTTCTACCTCATGACACTGCAGGGCCCACAGAGTATCCAAATCAAACTTGGAGGGCCTTTAATTGAAGCAGAACAGTGATTAACCCCTGTGTCTTGAAAGGAACCAGGCATGTCATCCATGTGACATGTAAAATAGATTTGAGCAGTCTCCTGCACTGGCCTACCTCTGCTCTCAGCCATTTCATGCTCACTCATCATTCTGTACCAAGTGGATTGTGGTAAACTGATACAGCAGCGCCTGACTCTAGGGTGTGTGCCATAGCCTCCAGACTGGAACTATGGTCCTTGCAGTTGAAAAGCAAACCTGTTCTTTCTTCTAGAGAAGAAACTAATTATAGTGTCCTGTAACAGGTGAAAAGACACAACTGTGGTGCACCAATGTCACTCAAAAAATAAAGATTCCTATATGGAATAAAAATCTTTTAGCATAGAGAGTTTTTTTGATCGTGTACAAAAATCCAGTGGAAAGGTTTTAATGGAACCAAAGGTGGTACTTTTTTATGTATTAAAATGTTATTGTGGTGAAACATCACACGACCTCTGTTTGGTTGTTCTTTAAGGCAAAACATAAAAGAGACTGGGTTGTCAACACCAATAAGGTCAAACTGTAAATGTATTTGCCCCCTTAAATGGCCTGCAGCTGGTGTGTCTAGGCTTCCCTTTCCTAGAAATTAAGAAGTTACTTTTCTCTGATTTACTTTGCTTTGCGTGTAGTTACTGACAGACATAGCCTAAGCCTGAGATGTCTTTGTTAAAATAAATACTAAAAGAGTATGATCACAGTCATCCATCCCTGTTATCTGTGTACCTTAGACAAAGTTTTGCCTCTCAAAATATTTGGCCCACAGTGCTTTGGGGTCAAATACACTTGCATCCTCTTCCAGGCTGGTTCATCATGACACTATTTATCCGAATCTTCTTAGCTTCTTAATTGACTATTAGCTAAATTCTGAAGTCCTACCACTTAGTTAATGTTTCTCTGTATCGCAAAAGTTCAGTTCGGGCTAAATTTTTTGCTAACACACCAAAATTTCAGTAGCACAAAAATGACTTTGGAAGCGTAGGAAATACCTCTGAATACATTTTATTATAGAACAAATAAAATGCCTTTACATGCTTAGTGCAGACTTACTTGAGAATAGACAAAACATTCAAATAAGCCAGTTTAAATAAAAAAGGAGTTTGAGTTCCATTTACATCAAATGAACAGGATTCGTTTGTATTTTTTTCATAAATGATGGTTAAAGCAGTTCATTTTCATGTCAACAATTGCTTACATTTGTTTATATGAATAGATGGACACAGACCTAGCATGGCTTTCGGAATATGTGTGTTTGGCCTTTGTGTCACCTCTCATTTTATCCCCTTTGTAAAGTTTCAGTTGGATATTTTGAGACATATAAATAAAATAAAAAATATCTATTTTGTTGAATAACCTTCCCTCACTGATTCCTCTCATACTTTCAGAAGTATGAGGCCAAGCTGATAAACTGCAAAGGATTGGTCAAAGCTTTGTTTGCTCATTATTTACAAGAGTTGAAATAACTCTGGAGATCACTGTAAAGTATTCTACTTGTGTGGTTGACAAGCTTGGGTTATGAATAAGCAGCTTGACAGGAGATCAGGCTTATCCCAGAGTAATATACCCAGGGTCTTACCTTCCATGCTGACAATATTCCATTACTTATTGCCTACTTGAGATGTATGTTTTCGTTGGCCTGCAAATCGAGGATGTTTTTGTTGGACCCTTAAGGGGTGTCCGTCAAATGTAACTGTAAGATGTCTGGTGTGTTGACTAATTTCATTGTTTCTTCTTTGATCTGGTTTGCTGGGTTATTTTTCACAGGGCACACAGGTTACAGCTCACTGATAAATCCAGCACTTTTTTTTAGTCATTTACAGTCATTATGTCCCCTTTGCCTACAGATGGCTGATAATCTGGCAATAGAGATAAGAGAGAGCGGAAGTCCTTGAGTGGTGGAGCTGACACCAGGATCAATGGGGCAGGTCACGACTGGCAGAAGCAGAGCCTTCTATCTGCTACATTATCAGAGCTCAGTGTAGGAAACTGCATCATCATCCTTTCCTTTGTCTCCTTCCTTTTAAAAAGCTTGAGAGGTCACAGTGTTGTCCTTGCTATTGGAGGTGGGACTAGTCTCAAGCTGACCCACACTGGCATCTTTGATAACTTTGAATATTGTCTTAAAGGGCCAGTAGCACAGCAATCTAAATATTCCTTGCTTTTTTGAAACAAGAGTTTGATCTGCAAAAGTCAATTTTTGCAAACTCTTTTGTCCTTAAAGTCTGTTTTTAGAAACTAAGCTGCAGAAACAGCCCATTTTGAATTTATGGTGGTTGTGACCTTCATTAATACATTCAAAACACATATGAGCTCCAGTCAGTTTACAGACATTTAAGTCTACCCATTAAAGGTGAGTATTATCACTGCAGACTGTCAGTAGCAGAGTAACTCGAACCTTAAAACCCTAAAACAGAAATTTAAACAGTTTCCTGTTATTAACTGTCAGCAGGAAAATTTGTTGCTGCAGTTTTCTGAGGAAATGACTGATTTACTTTCAGGGAATTTTCCCACACAATTCCACATGATACAAAGCAGCCATAGTGACTAAACCAGCTTGTTTAATTCTAGGGAAGAAGACAGGCTGGAAAATGGTCATGTAGACATGCCTTATGATTGTTGGACATGCATGATCAAAATGTAGAATACAAACTCTGCAATACACCCAAGTTTCTTATTATTAATGGGTCCACTCTCTTATTTCTAGGAAATGCACTGTGAGTGCTGAGATGGCATTGGTCTTGCCCTTTAGCTAACCTGGTCTTGTAAGCCTTCTAAGCATTATTGAGTCTTCCAGCATAAATGATGTATAGCACTAATAAACAATGAATGCAGCTCTTCTGGTATTCCTCCTAAAGGTTCAGTGAAGTGTCACAGGAAGATAACTCTCCCTTAGAAGTTATCAAGCTGAGCATATTGTTTTCAAGGATTTAATGTGATAGAGAAATTCAGAGGAAACCCTTAAATGTTTTCTTGTACTCGAAGCACAAAGTGAGCGTGACGTAATGAGCTGCTTGCTTTCATGTGTGAGTGGGTTTCAGAAATCTGTGCGAGGAGACCTCTGTGTGAACTCTGAAAACTTGCTGAAAGCTTGTGGCGTGCAGAAGTTAGTGCCTGGGTAAATGCCTACAGACAAACACACACAAAATCAGACCAGTATTAATTTAATCTCCAGATATATTTTTCTTGGGCAGTTGGGTGGCCTAGTGGTTAAGGCATCCGCCCTGCGACCAGAAAGTCCAGGTTCGATCCCCAAGACCGCT
>JBBPDC010000129.1:23116851-23157356 GCA_037974485.1 Hemigrammopetersius urotaenia
TGTGTGTGTGTGTGTGTGTGTGTGTGTGTGTGTGTGTGTGTGTGTGTGTGTGTGTGTGTGTGTGTGTGTGTTACAGAATGGGAAGGCTAACAGCAGCACATGGAGAACAGATTTTCTAGTGGAGTATGAGGGAGAAGGACACAACGTTTCAGACCCAGCCTGTCCCATCCTGGGCCCGGGAGTCTCGGTAAGGAACCCCTACTGTGTGTGTGTTTTAGGAATGGCAAGGTAATTTAAATCAGCTCATTTTACTGTTTGTATACATAACTGGATGTTCAGAAAAGATATTCAGAAATTTATCTTAAATTTATGTTTAAAAATGTCATTCTGCAACTGTTATGTTAAATCACTAAAACTAAATTCTGTTTATGGCAACAGCATCACTTCTACTAGCCTCTGTTTAAAAAAAAAAAGAAACAGATATTTGAACTGAAATCTGAATTATATTCTTTTAAAAATGCTGATATGTGAGTAAAAAGTTTTCGTGTGTGTGTGTGGTTGTTGCACTTGATTATTAGACTAAAGCCACCATTTAGTTATTATATCCTCTCTTCTCAGGAGTGTTTCCCTGACTGTGTGTGTGAGGACTCCTTTAATAACACCTATGCCTGTGTGCGCACAGTGTCTCAAGCTGTGAACCTACAGTACTGCGAGTTTGATGATAATGAGGTGAATATAATCACAAAACTGAATTCTGAGGTTTTGTCACCAGTCTTAGGAAAGCCTTCTGCAGCCAATTTCTGTTTCTCACCACCTGTCCTCCCACCTGTAGGTGTTTGTGGAGGTCTATAATCTGACAGCAGACCCATTCCAGCTCACTAATATTGCCAAAACCATCGACCAGGAGGTCCTGGAGAGGATGAACCATCGTCTGATGATGCTGCAGTCCTGCTCGGGACAGTCCTGCAGAACACCTGGGGTGTATGACTCACGGTTTGTGCTAAGTACTATAGCTTGTTAACCTTAAATGAACTCTCTGATCCATTTGGACACACAAATGTTGTCTGTGTTGTCTTCTAGCACAATAATTGCCCATTTTGCTGGGCTCCCAAGTGGTAGAACTGTCTTAAGTATTTGCCCCATCAACAGCTGGCAATGGCTATATTGGGAAATTTAATAAAGAAAAAACATTTCAAAATGATGAAGACTAATCACTAACAATAACAACATATTCTGCAGTCTGTAATATGACTGTACTTCTTATCTAATGGTCTCAAATTTTAATTCCAGGTTTAAGTTTGACCCCCGTCTGATGTTCAGCAGCCTCAATCCTCACATAAGCAGACTGCGGCAGACGCTAAAGTAAAGTGAGAAGAGGCACTAAAAGCCTGTCCTGCTGTTGCCTTTGTGTCCTGATCACTCCCTCAAGGACATGCTAGCCTGTTCACAGTCTCAAAGGATGAGGTCATGAGGTCACGAGAGTTTTGGAGGGAGTAGAACGCTACCCCACTTTAACCACTTCACGGGTTGCCTGTTTCAGCACAAGAAGTCTTGGCCAGCTGCCTTTGCTGACACAGTATGACTCTCTTTGTTTGTTTTCTCCCCAGTGTTTTGCTAATATTGAATTTTGCATTTTAAAAAATTAACAATCTAATCCAAATGTATGGTGGGGTAAGCAGGAATGAGATCTTGGGGCTGTTTTAAATGATCAGTGTTTATTTTTTATTTGATTTCTTTTGCAGCTAACAGTTTTCTTGTATCATCTGCATATCAGTTTATGGTCCATCCTTGTTCTGTTTCAGGATTCAAATCCAAATATTCATTTCAAAACACATTTCCAAGAAAATTCAGTTTTAACTTTCTATTCAAACTTTCATCCAAGATCTTGTAGGCCTTAATTGTTACCATTTCGACATGTGGTTTTGCTGTAGGTGATGGAAACCAAAGTTTAAATGACTGAATGTTTTAACTTAAGTACTGATGCTATACACTCTTAAAAATAAAGGTACCAAAAAGGGTTCTTTGGAGTGATTTCTTAAAAGAAGCACATTTGATATCCTAAAGAACTTACAATGGAATTTAAAAATCTGTTTTGTAAATCAGATTTTTTTTTTGTTAGCAAATTTAAAGACCACTAACATAATGTAAAGGGTTTACTAGGAACCACATGTCTGAACCAAGAACCATTTAGGAACCTTTATTTTTTAAGAGTAGTGATGATGCTAAGAGTTCATACTATTATTACTGTTCTTTATGACTGAAATGAGTAGCCAGCCAGACAAAATTTTCTTAAAGATAAATACACTACAGTACATGTTACTGCAAGATGCCCCCTTTGAGTAGTGGCCACTGTTCCCTTTTACAACAGCTCTGAAGACTGCACACCTGCTGAATAGCAGGAAAACCCATGACACAAGTCCCATCACCTGGCAGAATTACATACAACCCTTTATTTCAGTTGTGGAAAACTACAGTAAACCACTAGGGCATAAAATAATCAAACAATCGCTATTTAATTTTTGTCTACCTACTCACGAAACAATGTGAATGACTCTTTGTATTATGAGAAATGACTATTTTACTATGAGGGAAACGGGGTATATGAAGCTGTACTGCTCTGCTTATTAAAGCAAGCTACAGCAGCCTCTCAAAATGAGGGAGAGTTTTTCACTCGACTGCTACATGTTGAAAACTCTAGTGTGACTATGCTGTGATCAACATGTTGCAGCGACTTAAAACATGAGCATTATGACTTTAGTTTTGGTTGCCTTTAGTTTGTGTAAAAGCCTTAGGAATAATTTATGTTCACGCATACATACAAAAAATAACCAACAAACAAAAGTCCTTTCCTTACACTGAGGCACTTTCCAATCCGTGATGAAACTTTGCATTGTTTCATTTTGCACTTAGTCTTAGCATTTCTTTGTGTGTGTATTTTGTCATAGTTCATGTATACATTTCTGACTTGTGTTTGAACAATAAAACCAATGTGAACCCACTTGGCATGATTTATTTGGCTTAGTAAAAATGTACTAAATTAGCTGTTAAGAATACACAGTATTTTAATGTGCCATGGGCATTTCTGTCTCACTGTTAGTGGCTAAAGGCCTTGTAGTGTCAAATTTAAGAGCTCACCAAATTTGATGTTAATCACTTTGCAGCTCAGATACATTCACAGTATGAAGTTGCTATGTGTCAGTGCTTTTCTTTCTCGTGTCTTTAAATGAGTACAGTGCAATGAATCACAGTAAAACTACATAAGTTACACTAAGTCAACACCACAGGCACAAATATTGAAGTTTCTCAGGAGGGGGCAGCACCTTGTAAAAATACCAACTGGTCTCTAGGGTATGGTCTCACTAGCATCTTTGCTTTCCCTGGGTCCTAAAGCCTACTACTAATGCGGTGTTGGCCTCATATTTAAACAAAGGCCATCATTATTCATACCAGTGCCATTATAGTTGCCATTATTATACATACCAGTGCATATTCTCTAGCTGCTTGTTTGGAATTTTAGTTGATACCTCACTGACTTCCAAAATTTAAAATGGTTTGTGTGGTGACATATTTCTAGCAAAATGTCACATTTTATTAAAAACCAGACAACATTCCACATTCAGCAGCACCAACAGGCCATCAGCTCCACTGCTCCAGAACTGCCAGAAACGGGAGGTCAGTGCTGCCCAGGTAGTAGGAATCTCTCTGCTGGAAGACGTCACTAATGGCCCAGGTCAAGCTGCCCGTGGGGTCGTGCAGGCTGTCCAGCAACTCTCCATCAGGCCCCAGCTCCAGCAGCAGGCCATAGGAAGGCAGCAGTGCATCATACCAGCCCAGGGGAATGATCTAACACACACAAAGTTTCAGCAGACATACACACAAAAATGTAATATATTTCAATTATGCATTGGTAAATATACTATACTGCTTCATTACTGAAATGTTTTAATAGTGTAAAACTAGTTTGGCTGCAAATACATGTGTAAATTTACATAATGATTATGTTAGTCCTGTGCAACTTCAAACTTTAATATACTTTGAATGTTTTCTGAAGGTGAGAATGAAGGTGTAATAGAATTCATCTCCAGAAAGTCACGTTTTTTAAAGGTGGTAGGTGAATAATGCAACAAAAATTACAGTAGCTTATTAATAATTCAAGAACATGTTTTTAAAAACTCAAATATCTAGTTATCACACACACACATTAACTGTATATTTGTAGGTAAATTTATGTTGATAGTAGACGTATCATAGTGCACTCTTTTTCTACACACAACATACTGAACATATTAAAGGGGCATCCTGTGTTTTTTTCCACTGAGTGTGTGTCTCTCATCTGATGAAGAACAGTGTGACTACAGAAGCAGCACATACAGAATATAAACAGAATGGCAATGGTGTCATACTAATGAACTTGTAAACTGATCACTTAAGTAGAAAATTGTGACAAATTTCAAGTGAATACTGAATTTTTATATAAAGCCTTGTTTAAAGGCCTTCGAATATGTAGCCTGACATATTCTACTCTGAATCAGAAAACAATATAGTGAGATTATACGGTGTATTTCAAAAGCCTCAAATATGTTTGAGCATATGCTGAGTGCTAGTCTCAGTCAGCCACAAAAAGTCTTTGTCCGCAGAGAATCCTTAATGTGACGACAATGTAAATGTACCTTAAATAATGACAGCCAAATAATAACTGCACCCGAACATGGCATGATTGTGTTCTCTAAGAAAACGTACTGAACAACCCACTTTTGTACCCTACAATGAAGAATTTGTCTGAGTAAATTAGATGTCAGAAGTGATTTATATTCCATATTCTAGCATTTTGTGAATAATAAGTTGTTTTTACCTTTTGTAGCTATTTTCTGTAAAGGTATCTGCACTGTGATTTGATGAGCGCATGCCCAACATCATTCTGGGGGTTAATTCTATTATTAGATCTATTCATACTCTACTTTATATAAAAGTTACTTTTATAGCTGTAGCTCTGTTCATCATTCTGGATGCATCAATGTTTTACATGTTTACAAATTCCAGTAAATAATTTGAAATCTCTTAAATACAAGCAAATATCTCGATTTATCTTAAACAAAATATTTATTTTTGATAATAATGTGGTATATTATCAACATTTTCTGAACAGTATCTTTTCACAAAACAGTATCTTTTCACAAAAGAACAAATTGTCCCCTTGCTGACCTTGACCACAAAGCGCTTGAGTGCAGGGTAGGGTCCCAGCAGATCCAGGATAGGCGGTAAAAGTCGGCCACGGAAGCGGACAGTGTTGATACCCACCAAGAATGTGCCGCGGTCACTGACCCGGATGTTGTCTGGATAGCCCACCATGTTGTTCAGGACTGTCTCCTTTGTTCCAGCTTTAGGTCCTTTCAGCCAGAACCTTAGAGAGAAGAATAAATGATCAGCTAACAATAATTTAAATTCACAATCAGTGAACACTGATTAAAACATCTTAAAAACAATGCTATAAAAACATATATATGGATCAATCAGTCACACCATTACAACCAGAATAAGGTTAACAATGTAATTATATCAGCTCCTGTCAAGGGCTGGCATATATTAGCAGAAAGTGAACATTTAGTTCTTAAATTTATGTCAGATGCTGGAAAAATGGGCAGGAGTATGGATCTGAGTGATACACAGTAGTTAGTACCCTGTCTGTTCTGATCCAACAGAAGAGCTACTGCGGTGCAGAAACAGTTCATTCTGGTTTTGACAGAAAGTTGTTTAACCAGAACCAGTCAGAATGACCACGCAGACCTCTGTCCATCACTAAAGGACCTACAATGGGCATGTGAACATCCCAACTGAATCACGGAGCAATGGAAGAAGGGAAGAGATGGCTCCTGGACGCACTATGGGAAGAAGGCAAGTCGGCAGAGGCAGTGTGATACTCTGGGCACTGTTCTGCTGGGAAACTTTGGGTCCTGGCATTCATGTGGTTGTTACTTTGATGTGTACCACCTACTTAAACACCACATACCACATACCCCTTCAAGGCAATAAATAGTGGCCTCTTTCAGCAGGATGTGCAGTGCCACACAGCAAAACATGTTCAGAAAAAATCTGAGGAACATTCAAAAGAAAACATTAAAAATGTGTTGACGACCTCCAAATAATCAATTTCTCTGCTGCTCTTATAACAGTGAAGATCCAACAGGACACCTTCACTTGTGGAGCCCATGTCTCAACACATCAGAGCTGTTTTGCTGGCTCAATAGGTACCTACTCAATATTAGGCAGGAGGTTTTAATGTCATGACTGGTCAGTGTAACATGTAGGCTCATGAGAAAGTAAGAAGTCTTATCATTAAATTAACAGATTCTTCAACATTTCTGCAGAATTCAGTGGTTGGGACGTCACTCAGTGTAAAACTGTAGAGAGACTTACTCAGAATCCAGAGATGGTGATGGGAACCAGAGATGTTTACAATGCAGATGCCGTTTTATTTACAATCCTAAATGACCAGTAATCCTACACGTCTCCTGAGTGTTTACATGTAATGCTGATAATGTTATAAAACGGAAAGAATCTTGAAAACTTGGGGACTATTTTGCCTCACAGTACCTTTCTTGTCCTTTTTCACTGTGAATGGATTTTAGAAACATCTTCTCTTCACTAATAAAATATTTCTGCCATCAGGTAAAGTGTCCAAGAACTTTCTGTAGAATGGAACATTTAGCATCGAACCACACAGAAATACCTTGTTTAGATCAGTTTGATGTAAACCAGTAGAATTCCCCTTTAACAATAAAGCTGCAGAGTCAGCCTAAAGCTATAATTATTTTTGTCCTTCTCTATGTACACATCATTACCTGCTGATGCGGCCAATGCTTGTCTCAGCCAGCAGTAAAAAGTCCTCCTCGGCAGAGAAGGCAAACCCGTTGGGCATATAGAGAGAGTCCAGCAGGGTCTGAACACATCCTGAGTCAGGATTGTAAGACAGGAGTCGGCCCAGGTGGTTGGTCTCTAGCACCTACAGGAGATACTGTGCCTTTAGACTGAGTATGAATAAAGAATTTGTAATCGAAAAATTATAGAAACGAAGAAAATACAGCATTCATACTTGCACAAACCATTTTCTAACAATTGATAAAACATTAGTATTAAAATAATGTAAAGATAGTGGATTTAAGTCAACTCGCTTAATGAGAAACAAAACTGACCACGAGGATCTTTTCCTCGCCAGTATTTGTAATCCTTATTATTAACCACAAGGTGGCACTGTTTCACAAAAAAACAAGAAGTTCTTGAAAAGTTGCGCGATATATAAGAAAGCACTAATATAGCAATGTCGAGAATAGCAAGATAAGTATGCAAGGTAATGAAATTAATTAAATTGTGAAATTATGAAAGGAGGCTGAGCGAAAACATGTCTTTCCAATGTCTTCCAAAGTGTAGTGCTCCTTATTAACCACAGGGTGGTGCTGTGGCCCAAGCAAGCTAAGATTGATTAGTCCGTGTCTAAGATAGCTTAGTCTTTTTCATTAGTCCAGTAAAATAGTGGCATAGGGACTGAGCACATGTCATGCACAGCATCAAATGTAAAACTCTATTTCAGTCAATTTGCCTGAAGAAATATAATTATGTAATTATAAATACTGATAAATGTCATGCAGATATATGAACTAAAATCCCTTATGACCCTTTATGATATATGTCCCTTTTCCATCTCTGAATCTAAAACATATGAACCTGTCATCTTGCCATCCAGTCATATAAGACCAAAATGTTTAAGTATAACGGTACCATTACATATAATTAACACTAAAGACTTCGGGTGACTGATGTTTTCTTATTAAATAAATTATCAACAGCAGCTGAAAGCTAAATGTTAGTGTAAACCATTGATTACAATGTTCTTCACCATAGGCAATTTCAAAAAGGTTTTTTAAAGGGACTAACAGGTGAAGATAAGCCATTTAGACTCTGCCAACCTAAAGACTGACCATGGATTGAGTACTTTGGTAGCTAGAGCAAGTCACTGTAACTAGAGAGCTAGTCATCTAAACAGCTAAATTAATGTATATGGGAAATTGGAATCAATCATATACTCAATATAGACTCAAAATGCTAAACAACAAATACTCAGATAGAAAATGAAATAACTTAATGGCATAACTAACACAAAATGTCTGCTGTACAGAGACATAAATTCTATAGGGCTTCCACAGGGTCTCCGTGACTCAGGAGACTAAAAAACTATGATGTCATTGTAGCAGCATTTTGCATCTTAGAAGCTTTTAGTTTTAAAGCAGTAGAGAACTGTGCAGTGCAAATCCATGAAAAGTGCAGTGTCCCCATGGTGCGGACGTGGCCTAAATGTGTGTCTCTGTCTGAGTAATAAACAGGACAAAGAGTCCAAAAGCTTCTATTTATTAAGCCAATATAACTGTCAAGGGAAGCCCAAGGAAGGAGACCTTGACTTTGATTTGGCCCAGAATTTGGAAAGCTGGCCTGCTCTTACACTGACCTCATAACGAACATGCCGTCTGCCCCATCTGCTGCTGGAGTCCGTGAAGAACACAGTTCCGTTTTTAGAAATGTCCAGTCCATTCAGAAAGCCAAAGGGAATCCCATCAGCTCCTTGAAAAAGAAATATGGAAAAGCTATTGCTGGGCCATCTTGATGAATCAGGTCACAAATTCAGTCAAATTCAGTTTTAAAAGAGCAAAAGAACAAACCATTGTATGGACCCCAGTGTATTTCACGCTGACTAAAACCTATATAAGGTCATCTTATAAAATATCTTATTTGAAAATACTGGGTGTCCTTTACACTGGGCAAAAATGTTATGGTGACATAATCAAATCAAATACAAATGTTACTTTAAATAAAGCTGAAAGTTGCTTGAGAATAGTGCTTTATCCTGTAAAGTTACATTTTTCCTGATCCAAGGTTTTAATCTGATAGCTTCTTGAACAGATAAACTAGAAGAAACTCAGGCCCTGTTCACACCTGGCATTGACATGCATCTTGGGTGATCCACACACAAGAGGGCAGTACGTCAGTTCACACCTGGCAATAGAAAGCGTCTCTCATGTCCCAACTGACCACTTGTGATCAGATCGATTTGCTCTATATGCAAATAAACATGTACATCATTTCCGCTTGCGAAGACCAAATGCACTTTAGCCGGCCGGATTTAGCGATTCACTTTTAGTGCTTAGTCTGCTGGGAAATGAAAAAAAAAATACAGCAAAAGATGACAGACGAAGAAGAAATCAGAACAAACAACACTGGCCATGTAAAATTGAGTGCATACTTCTGCTTACACAGAAGATGTCAGTTGAATTGGCAGTCCAATGCCAGGACACATATACGTACTAACCGCTACTAGAATATGGCCATATGCGACCCAGACCACCTCTGGATGTTTTTAGAGCAACTGGATCTTTTTCTGTGAATTCTGACCTGCACTTAGTGCTGTCCACTTATGATTGGCTCGCCCGGTACACATGTTAATTTCAGTTGCAAACAGGGCCCTATTAAGTTACGTATCAAAGCTTAAGCACCTTCTTTGCTGGAATGAAGAAGGGTCTTCTCTCCTGTCCAGGGGTTCACCTTAAACAGGCCGAGGTAGGAGTCAGCAACTATGAGATGTCCCTGCTGATCCAGGCGCAGCCCATGCGGGCGGCCACAAACAGGCTCATAGTCCGTGCTTGTACCTGCAGAGGTTCACATATAAAAGAAGAGAAATTAACACTCAGTACATTTATGTATATATATATATATTACATTTACATTCACTGAATTTATCAGACGCTTTTATCCAAAGCGACTTCCATTCTCTAACTACAGGGGACCGTGTCCCTGGAGCAACTTGGGGTTAAGGGTCTTGCTCAGGGACCCAGTGGTGTTTTTTTTTGCTGAAGGTAGGATTCGAGCCCATGACCTCTTGGTCTGGAGGCAAGTATCCTACCCACTGAGCTACCTCCACCCCTATTATGAGAATTATGAGAATGGTAAAATAGAAGTACATCTGACAAAAATGTTTTCTTTGACAATCGTAAAAATACTGTAACACAGTGTGTTAAACACCAGGAAGTGTTTTCTTAACAATGTTTTCTCTACGGTAGTTTTTAGAGGCATTTAATACTTTTGACATCTGGTTCCTATCACCACAATTTTCTCTATAACAGCACATCTCACATCAAACTTCATTTACAGTTGAACCATTTCTGTAGAAATGTTGAAGAATCAGTAGAATTCCCCTTTAAGCTGATGTAATTGTCCTTTGGTTACTGCTTTGAGTGCAATTTGAATCTACAGTTGCCCTTTTCTTAGTAAGGGTATATTGCCAGAGGTAATCTACCTTATGATACAAATGTGACCGATAGAAATTAGGTTGAAAAGTGCTGAATTGTTCCTTTAAGCTGTAGTGAAGACACCTCCATAGGAGCCTTCTCTGAACAGCCAAGACTTTCAAACAACAAGTGAATCTTTGTGAATCACACGGCCGTGTCTAATGCACTTTGGCAGGAGGACACAGGGGCAGATCGTGATTAAACACACACGTTCAGCTAATGCTTCTTTATGCTGGATCCAAGAGACACACTCAGTCAACAAAGAGAGGAGTGCACCACACAAAAGGCCCACTAAACCCAATCCTACAGCCTTGGCTTGGAGTGCAAGTGTTCTAATGATGAAGTCTTCATCAAAATGGGCACCAGTGAGGTTTGTGTGTTAAAGGATCTCCAGTGCAGCTTGAAAGTGAGAATTCTCACCACATTCTGGAAGGTTCTCACCCATCTGGGTTATGAAAGTCAGGGTTTCATTCGTGATCCTCCAAAGTTTCCCATCAACTGTGCCGGTGTACACATTCCCTGACAAAAGACAGAAGGCCAATCATTCAATAATGCATTTAAAGTTAAACGCTTTTTCACTAAATAAAAATGAAAACTTCTTATTTTAAAGACTATTATATTTACTTGTATTCTGTCTATAGTGTATATGGTAAATCAGATATAACCTATAACAGTGTGATGAATGTTAGGCTCTAATTTGAGCCACTAGCTGACAGTTCAAGGGAAATTCCACCCAGTTTGAAACATTACTACATAATTCAATCAATTCAACAGAGCCGTTTAGAGGGGTCTGGTGGAAAAAGGTTCTTTAAAGGGAAACAATCACAGGTTTGTTCACATGTTTGTTATTGGGGAAGTTGGTGGCCTAGTGGTCAGGGTGTTGCTCCTGTGATCAGAAGGTTGTGGGTTTGGATCCCAGGAACATTTTCCATCCGAACATGTTGAATAAGGCCTGTTTATCTTGGCTGATCTGGATGTAAAAGACTATGATGAGCATATTTATGTTTTGCCTTAAATTTATTTTGGCATCAAATATTTAATTTAATTTTCCTTAATTTAATTCATTAACCCTTATAGTCACACGTGAACACACCACAGCACAATGTGAAGCGTGTGAAATTCTGTCTTTGCATTTTAACCCATTCACCAAGCGATGCTAGCAGTTGGGATTCAAACCCCCAACCTTGTTTGCAGCCATAAGATTTACATTTACATTTACATTTACATTTACAAGATGATTCTATGCTTGGAATATATCAAAAGTCAATGCTGTGGCACTGTAGTGTGAAAAGTTGAGAACTGGCAGATGCTATTACACACTCAAACACACCACCCCACACAGCAATTACCATTCTGGTCTGCAGTGAAGGACTCTGGACCTTTGAGCTGTCCAGCAAACAGCCTTCGGCCTCTTTGCAGCCTTGTGTTGACCGCCAGAGGACCCTCCAGGGCTGGTGGCGGCCCCTCAAATCTAAAGCATATGAAAGTATGCAGTGATAATAAAAAGAATTTAAAAAAAATAAAACTACATTAAAATTACCCCCTTGCCTAAGGCCAAGCAAAACATGAGCCTAAGCTGCAAAACAGCCAGTTTCAAATTACTTGTTTTTACAATGCCACTAAAATGCATATAAATACACCCACAACATCTACAAACTATAAAGAGTGTTTCAGCAAGAACTGGGGCAGCCAATCAGAACAGAGCACATTTGCATTCACTCTTAAAGATATGATGCCTAAAAATCAGCGTGTTTCATTCTAAGGTATCCAATTTGGATAGAAAAATTGTCAGTAAAATGAATTATGACTGTTATTAATATACAGAATCAGAAATGTAAAATATAAAATATGTACATATTTGCCTTACACAAATGGTTCAGGTTCAATGGGGGAGGGCAAGAGATAGACACCAAGTGCAACAGCCAGCAACACAGCTGTTAGAGTTTGCTTTAAACTCCTGAAGAAACAGAAAAACATGTGAAATTATTGAAAAAACATTGGGGGAAAAAATCGTCCGTTTTGATGGTTAACATAGTCGTTTATAGCAGTAGTTACATACAGTAGTTAGTAGTAAAATATAGTAGTAGTTTAAAACACTTTAATTTTGTAAAATCGGTTAAACTTTTCATTGAAGAAGATTTTGTATGAGATAACAATCACAGTGTGACTGCAGAAGGAGTTTCTTCTCATTGAAAGGGTGTAAATGTATTCCGGCAATTCATTTCGTAGTGGCCAGTAAATATAAATACACATTGCGAATCCATTTTTTTATTGTATGTTACAGATACGACCTCTGGATATTCTAAACCCAATGGTCTTGTTCAGTACTTACATGACTGCAGCCGTGAAGACCAGCCCCGACGTTAGAAGTTCAGCAGAGGAGACTTCAGAAGAGCTTCAGGCGCCATGAAGCTGATAGAAGATCCACACCAACAAGAGGCGCTGTGGAGAGAGACCGGACAGGACCTAACCAGTACACTCTACATGGACAAAAGTATTGGGACGCCTGCGTATTCCACCACCAGTGACTTTAATGACATTGATTTCAAATACATATAATATTTAAATACTTTTATATGGAGTTGATCCCACCTGCAGGTATATCCGCTTCCACTCCTCTTGGAAGGTTTTCCATGAGATTTTGGAGTGTTTTTGTAGGAATTTAGTGCCCAGTCCTATATTCATATAGAATAAAATTGAATGTCTTTTACTGCCACTATACACATGTACATTGAGATTAAAAGCAACTCCTTCAGTGCAGACATGTAGAAAAATAACCCAAAAAGTAAAATAAATGTTGCAAATTCTGTGGCACTATATACATCTGTAGCTTTAGCGTTTCCTAACGACGATGCTGTTACAGCAATGACAAAAAGTGTCAACACCACGATTATTCCTCAGTGCTTGTTGCAATAAAGAATCTGCAGAACCCATCAGTCATGCTGGTCTAGAATAAACATAACTCATTGTAATAACTCTGATGTTCATTTAAGTTTTTAAACATATTGCTGATACCAGCCATATAGCCTGTGACGAAGTGTCTGCCTAAATTACAGATTTGCAGCTATTTCTTATCCCAGTGAAGTGACGCAATACTTTTACAGTCGGAAACAAACCACATGCCTCAAACATGATAAGAAATGACTCAAATGACAGTTTGAGAAACAATTTCAACTTTATTCAATGAAACCAAGTCTTTAACCACAAAGGCCTCAATTGGTAATTTTATGCTGAAACAGCAGATGGACGTTCTCCCTGTACGTTCCACAGGCCAGTTGCTCGGAAGTGAAGTGAACTGATCCAGATTATAGATTTTGGATTGGATGAAATCCTGAAATGCCCAAAGAAATACCCCATATTCCAGGATTCACTTTAAAATCCAAACTGGCCCTGGGGTCTTCTTTAAGCGCCCTGGTAAGTAAGCAGACTGCAAAATGGTCTAACACAGTCTATAGGGCAAACCTGTAAAACATGGAGTAAAACTATATTGAGATTTAAAAAAAAAAAAAAAGATTCCTTCTTTTTTTTTTGGCAAATTCAGAGTGTCTGTATTTCAATATAATCAGTCGTGTGCTGCTAAACAACCATTTTAAACAAAACTGGCCAGTGATGTCCTTCACAGCCAAAAAGAATATGCATGGATTAATATAATGCATGCATTTATATAAGAAACTCCTTTAGTAGTACTCACACATACCCACAGCCTTTAGTGTAGACCTCAATAACAGGCTAATTAAGCGTGATGCAGTTGGAACGTTCACAGTCCTGCTCTACAGATGGGCTATGGAAGCTTTTTGCTCATTTAGAAAAAAATAATAATCAAGTTTAGAAAAAAAAACTTCCACAGAACATGCCTAAACTTTCACTGAATAAAATATATAGTTACTGTTACACAATAATGAAAGATAACTTGCATTCAAAGGAGACAAAAATAAAAGCTTTTCCCTGAATTACAATGTAAAGTGCCCAAAATGCTTTTTTAACTCTCGCGTAAATCCTTACTGCTGCCCTGTGTAACCCTCAGTCATAAGCTAATAATACTGGAGTAACACAGCAACTGGACTACTAACATTAATGGCTTATTGATTCAAAACTCTTACATCGCTTGAACTTTCAAATCTAAATCATATTCAACCCAGTGTTTGCAAGGAAATGATACTGTGAGGAAGCTTTCCCACAGGCTAGATACAGATCAACCTAAGAGTGCAAACTGACTGCACCAGGCAAAAGTTCTAAATTTAAATTATACATATTTCTCATTAGATCTTTGGTTAAACATGAAATAATTAACACTTAAGTTTAAGAAAAATGGACTGTGTCACAAGAAAATAAACAAAAAACAAACCTTGACACAGATGAGCTATAGGACTCCAAAGTAAGGACGCAATTACAGCAGATGACCAAAAGGTGTCCCCACATCACTACAGTTATGCTTCAATGGAAACAGGCTATGCAGTACCCATCAGAAAACCATCATGCAGTACTAGCAGAAACTTAAAATCAAATATGAATACATATAAAAAAAAATCAACCACTGATACACAAGTATCATTTAACAAACTTTTACATGGTGTAAATGTTAACTTTGACAAAGTAGCACAGCTCAACAACAGACTGTCTGCTCTTAAGACACTTTTTGTGTCTTAAAAAAACAACAGTATTTGAAGATCCAGATACTATAAGATTCAGATAAAGAAAGGGAACTGAGACGGTTGTAAAACTGGATCAGTGTTGCTTCTGTGGGTCATTCAGGAAGCAGGATTTTCCAGTTTAGTTAGAAAACTCCCAACATTTTTCACCATCTAATCTCTAAGCATCTGTAGTGTGCTCAGTTACTATGACCATTGTTTATTTACCTGTACTCATAAAAACAGAAAATTCAAAACACAGTTATAATGGAAGGCAGTGAGCTTTACCACCTTCACATTGCCTTCTATTTAAAATGTTTCTGGAGGAAACATATTTTTTTCTTTTACCTATTATTGAGAAATACCTTTTTAAGCTGTCCATGGTAATGAGCCACATTCAGAATATGTGTCAAATAGAGATGAGGTTGGTACTTCTGGATGAAATTCTTTGGCAAATTGTTCTTTGAGAAGGTGCATCATATCCCAATCTCCAACTGCAGTATTGAACAGACAGGACTGTAGGCCTAATAGCATTATCCCCAATATAATATCCTTAGTCAACAACAGAGGTCTATAGACTTTCCAGCAAGGCCATACATACGTCCCTTAGTCTCTTTAATGCCTTTTTAAGAGCTACACCAATTAGGTCACTCCCTAAAGCAATTGCCCAACAACACCGCCTTTGTTTCTGATGCTTATCTCTGTTAAAGGCTCCGATCACGAGAGGATATTTAACTTAACGACCCACTGTGGAAGCACTCTGTTATTTGTTTCAAAGGGTCGCCAGGCTCTAAACAGAGACAAGCCCAGCCCTGTAGATAGTTGAGGTTAGTTTCAGCACAAACTCCGCATTATTTCAGCTCATTCCCACATTAGCGTACAAGTTTCTTTAAATGTCTTTTAACTTCCTCCAAACCTAAATGTCAACTTCCTGCAATCTGCTTCTACGACAACATGCCCTACTTAAACATGGTCCCTCTGACTTCTGGAGGCTTTTTCTGCCACAATTCTCATCAACATACTTCTGACACTTTCTTAACGCGAGTACTACTGCCAAGCATTTTGCTGCATTGCCATTTCAGGTCCTTTTGCACTGATTGGACCTTCGCCTGCGCTTCCTTCTTAATGTCTTTCTTCACACTTTTCTACATATCCTATTTTCCTTCTGGGTGTTCACTGTCCAAATGTTTCATTACAAACAAACAGGCAAAACATGCCATTTGGTCTGTTGTGAGACAAGGAGTGATTCAACTGAACCAGTAATACGAACACTGATAATGGAGCTTCTGCATTCCTGTGTTGCTGCACGCCAACTCTGATCAAGAACCAGCTTTTTTGAGCCCCTTTGAGCCTAAACAGATATCTAAACTGTTAACCTGTTCTTAGACCTGTTCTTAGATACTGCTAAGATCGCCATTCATTTTGGATTGTTGCTATGCCTCGTCAAAATAAAATAAGACTCTTTTTATAAAGATTAACAAAGAAACTAAAGCTTCACCCACATAAATTAAAAACAATAAACAAAAATATGTACAAACCAAAGTAATCCACCAATTAAATAAAAAAAAGACAGATCAGATTCTCAAGCTTGTATCATTCACAAGATCAATAGGTAACTAATCAAACAAAAATAAAAAATAATCACAGACTCTTAAAAAAAAATCTGTGAAGGAGAGAGCGCAAGAGGCTGGGAATATGGCACTAAGGGTGCACTCTGGAAAAGCATGATGTATCCTGTGTGCTCTTTGGAGGTCAGAGTTTTTGCCAGAGGTTTGCCACCTCTTTCCGGAGTTCATTGTGCATGTGACTTCAGAGGGAGTTCTCTCACTCTGTGTAAATGAAGATGTTAGTCAGGGCTGCTGGTTGCTGTGATCGCTTCCTGCAGCTTCTCTCGATAGGTGTTGTAGCGGGTGGTTATCACACGGATCTGATCTTGCTCCTCTTTTTCCAGGATGCGCAAGAAGTTGTGCAGCTCAGGGATGGAGAATGCATCCCACTGTAGAGAGAGAAGAGAGTCTTCATCAACAGGATTCATTCTTACAAAGGACATGAGCCTGAAGCACAAAAGACTTTTTACCCGTCATTAATATTGTCTTTATCAAGTTAAAATCTATTAGTTTTATCTAACATGTTTTTCATTTTTGTAGGAGTCTGCCACACATATTTGTTTTTTATAGAGAGTTGGTGCATATATTGTTCCTACACTGCTCATGTTATCAGTTATTGATAAAGTTACACCAAATTAAGGTCAATATACTTCAGCCTCAAGGCACTCAAAGACAAATAAATGAGTGTTTATTTAGATTCTGCAAGCATGACATACATATATACTAATTCCTTATGTATATATTCTCATGAACCTCTGCTCTACATATTAAGAAGTGTGAGTTGTGGCATGCTGCGATTTGGTTAGTACAGTGGTTAACATGCTGCGTTGTGGCTGCAGCAACCCACAGTTCGAATCTGGGTCAGGGCACTAGTTTCTTATCTTATCTTAAAAATGAAAAAGAAAAGATTTCCCACCCGTGGGACTAAGATTTACCTTATCAAACTTTATCTGACAACATAAGCTTCCACTGCTGCATAAACAATATTGACAACTCACCATGACTTCTCCAGTCTGCTGCTCCCTCAGTACAAAGCCGAGCGTATCTGTGTTGGGCCCCGCCAGCAGACGCAGGAGCAGAGGGTGCTCTCCTTCAGCCAGCTTACAGAAACACACTGCAGGGAGCAAATAAACAGATTTAATTAGGTGCGAATTTCCCTCTGGGATGAATAAAGTATCTATCTATCTAATAACACCAGGTGTGTAATCAAACCTGCAACAGTGAGAAGACACATTCACACAGTATGAAAATGTCCATTAAAACTGTGCATGCAAACACACAAGCAGACACTGTGACACTTATTGTGGTAATATTCTTCTATTTTACGTCACATTTTATTTGACCCTCCAGAGACTAAAACTGTAAGATTCTTGTGTAACATTCCAGTGACTCACTTTGTTCAGCAAAGCATTGACTCACCTGAATCAGTAAATCTGGATTACTTAAGAAACTGAGGTGTGCCAAGAACTAGTTACACAATATACAGGGCAGAAAATGGAATATGTCATTAAACACTAACTTATAGTGCAATTAAAGTTGTCAAACTCTAGAGGTAACCCCAATTATATCTAGGCTTATTATTCCGTTATTATTTTTCAGTAAGTATTATGGAACCATTATGTAAAGAAAGAGTGTAACAATTTCAATTTTGTACCAAAAAATGTCATATTCAAGACAGTGTATCAACATTTAAAACTGCATTACATATACATTCCTCATGTCTTCAGAGGATCTCTTATTTACCACCATCCTTAGACCACTGTCAACAATCAAAACTATGCATTATATCAGAGTAAAATGAGTGGGCACTCTGAAATGCAGTTCTTTCCCCCTGAAACTACAAAAAAATTCTAGGGGTTTCAATTATGTGGCTTTTGTTGTTTGGCTTACTGTTTTGCACGGAAGGCAAAATACAGTTGTTCCATTTGAGTCAAACCAATACATATACACAATGTAGACATGTGATCGAATAAACCTACAGCAAGCAATACCCAATCATAACAAAAACTATATAAACTTACCAAGAGCAAAGTAAAGAAAAAAACTACCAGACCTTTCCAAAATCTGTAAAAAATACCAAAGTTTCTAAGCAAAACATGCTTGTTTACATTCTGTGATTTAAGCAGCTTTGGTGAAGCAGCTTCGGAGAAAGGTGCTACAGATATTGATTAGGAGTTTCCTCAATCTGTCAGCGCAAGATCTCAGTCACACTGAAAAAAGACAGCGTGTGCTGGTGGTACAGGAAAGAGGCTCAATCAGGAATGGCTCGGGTCAGCAATCTGACGATGGAATACTGCACATTACAAGCCTACTATCATTACACCCTTATTTTAATTGCAGTTACACAAGTGTTGATGGTTTAAGAGATTAAAAGAATACTGTGGCACATGACCAATTACTAGAGTTAATAATTTCAGTGAATTTTCCCATTCTTTTAAGAACAAAATACCTTTTTACTCTAAAGATTGCTAAACATAAGCCAATGGACAGCTGCTTCAGCACAGACATTAACTTGAAGGAAAATTCCTTTAAGAGGTTAAAAAGTGTCGCTATTATGTCTCCATAGCGTGCTTTGTGTGTTGTGATTTTCATTTTCCACGGCTCCTGTGATGTGGGACCAAATGAGTGTTACTGTTCTCAGTAACGAGCTCTGCAAAATGACTTTATCAGCATTTAATAGTCCTCTTTCTTCACCAAGCTGCTCTGGAGGTCTATAGGGCCATTTAATTAGGAAAGCTCAAAGCCCCCCCAGCGAATTTAACTATGGGAGGAGTATACACTCCTTTCAGGGATCGCATGAGTGTTTCCCACATTTTATAACCCGCATACTTTCTGCTTGGATCGCAGCACAGTGGGGATTTCAGCCGGGAGTAAGATGTTGAGCTCTATGTCATTCCTGTCTCGGTGGGAGAGAAACATCGGAGACGTCCAGACAGCAGCGTCAGCACATTCTCATAAGCTCAAGCTCCCTCTTCACTCATTTCAGTTTACCTTAAGAGCATAATCTCTCCCCATGCATCAAGCCACTAAGACAAACTGTTCATCTGACACTAGACTTCCATTTCCAGTCGTACTCAATTAGATACAAAAGACACATCAGTAATGCAGCATGTGTCTGGAGGAAGCACTTACAGAATAGTTTGGCCAAAAAAACGACAAATGTGTATTTTGTGGCTAGAAACAGTAACATCAGTCATGTAGAAGCAAAAAGAAACATGACAAAAACAGCAGGAAAAAACTGGTACAAAACAACTAACACTTTGACACAAAGTTTGTAAGTGTTTTTCTAGCAAATACTAGCAATAATTGATAACAGTCGTATTGCCCATCTCTACATAAAGGAAACATATATAATCCTGATTTATCAACAGACAGGTCTGTTATCTCTAGCCATCTATTCAAGAACAGAGCAACACTGTTTTAGCCCTGCAGGGTCTGTGCTCTGCTGTCCCATCAGCCTTAGTGCATTCCATCTCCAGGGTGGAAAGACAAGTGCTTAAATGCTAGGCCATATGTGCAGTCTGGCACTCTGCTGAGTCTGTGACATCAGAGGGGGCTCCCGTAGACAGATATCAAAGCAGTGTGGAGAGGTAGGAGGCTGTGATGGAGTCTGATGGCGGTGCAAAGAGTTCCAGGGCTCTACACTGCAGTCTGCATGACTGTGAGTGAAAAGTGATAACGGAATTGGAATAACCTGGCCAGGCAGTTTGTGTGTGTGTGTGTGTGTGTGCGCGCGCCAAGGTGCGTGTGCACACGTGTGTGTGTGTGCGCATGCATGTGTGCGTGTGCATGTGTGTGTGTGTGTTCGAGTGTGCACAAATACAGTAGGTTTGTAGATTTGTGGGGAAACACTGGCATCAGCTAATATACCAGCTGTCAGCAGGCCAGTGTGGACAACAGCTGGTCTGAATGTGTGTTAAAGTGTGTGTGCATTGGCGTGGGATATTTTTGGCCCAGGAGGTAGAAACAGTATACAGCTGTAGTAGCAAGACTACCTCAGAGGGCAGCAAGTTCATAAATAAGCAAGCTTCTCACTGAACTAATCTTGCTGTGGCATGCCTGTAATCCTGGCACCCACATACACTGAAGTATCTGGACCATTACTACGCCAACCAGCTACCACCCATACAAGGACTACAGGGGTTAGTCGACAAACGGAATAGACTTTACCGCTGGCCATAAACTACAGACAGTGCAGGGCCAAAGTAGTGACTGATCTTTTGATGCCGCACGAAAGAAGAACCTGCATGTCACAGACAGTAGTTGATAATTGCAAAGTGAAAGGAGATGGGAGAAAGTGTAATAGTATGTGATTCATCCATTATCTAAATAATAGCAAAGTAATCATTAGTTTCAGCCATGGATCAGAAATGGAAAAAATTATAGTATTTTGATGTTTTCTAAGAACCAAAACATCAAATTACAAACCAGTTAACTTTATTTCCTTTACACAGCCTCCTTTGACAACAAACCTGCATAGAAAATGCTATTAACTGGTAACAGATTTCAAATTCTGCTCTGGAACACGGATGATTACATTTTCAGTTTTGCTCCTAGCATGTTTTCTCTTGGTTTTCATCCACGTTTGCAGAACTGGCTATGAGCCCTGGTTGCAGTTCTAACACACACACACACACACACGACTCACCATGGTCTTCACGGCGGAAGCGTTTGTAGAGGGCAAACTTCGCTGGGTTGTCTGCAACAGTGAACTTACGTAGCAGTGCCTCAATCACCTGCCGCACTGTGTTGGAGCTGCTGATGTGCAGAGTGTTGACACTGCCCTGTGGCAAATAAAATGCTTCCTGGCCTTTCAATCCCCCACCTCTTCCACCGGTCACGGTGATGGGCCGCCGCAGCTCCAGCTGCACCTTTATGAAGCCTGTGTACAGGTCATCAGAATGCTGACACCAGAGAGAAAGACAGACAAGGACAAATTCATGGTTAATGCTAGAATACATGTTTTTGCTTGGGCTGCAAAGTAGAATACAATATTGGAATGATAATGCAACACATTGCGATTGAGATGTTCTTTATAACAGAAAATTAACGGACATAACATGTTTAAAATAGGCCTGCATTATTTTGAGTAAAATTCTATACTGTGTTGATCACAAGAACACCTTCATAATTTAAACTTCCACACAAACCATAAAGTTATTCAGAATGTCAAACACATTTTTTTTTGCAGTTTATTAATATACTTTTCTATATTGCACCATTTTGCCACATCAGTATTTCCAGTCACTATAGCAATAATAATAACCAGCCGTTATTGTGCAGTCCTAGTTCCTACACATCATACTATAAAAAAATAAAGAAACATTATTACATAATGTGTAATTATTACACATATTACACAGTGCAAAAAGCAACCCTGTTATGTCTGTTATGTCATTTTGGCAAAGACTACCACATTGAATACAATCATATATAATAGGATGTGTGACAGGAGTGTGTTTTGCCAAAACAGCACCGTGTGTCCAGATGGACCTTAGATCAAAGGCAACAGAATCTCTCTAAGCTCGTTAGTCCAAATGTCAGTGTGTCAGAGTGTAGAGTAGGCTAAAGGGATGACACTGATGGTGTAATTATAGGTCAGGAAGCAGGTCTGAAATGCAATGCCTCCTTCACTAGCATACTGAAACATAAGAGTGCCACTGTAATACAGGCCTTAAGCTTAATGAGCCAAGGCAAAAAAAGCTAACACCATAATCACTTCACACTCCTACATGCACTCACATAGTATACCTTAGGCCTGTTGATAGCAAATGAAAGCAATTTACTGATTATTTTGAGAATTATCCAAAAAATATGTTTTAGTGAACTTAAATGAGCAATAACAATGAATAGACCCAGTGGCTCAACTATCTAAAATCTGACTCCATCACTGGAAGACCTGAAGTTTGATGTCTGCGTTAATGGCAGTTTGAGATGCAATGTTGCATCATGTGATATGGAGGGAACACGTGCTAGCCTTCACCCCTCTAGTACTGGTGGTATAGTGTGACTGGGGAAGTCCTAGCTAGTGAGTGGGATTGGAAATGACTAACATAAACCATGCCTAAACCGATTAAAGCTTTTTACAATTTGAGAAATATTATTACTGCATTTGCTAGACCTGGAGGAAAATCTATATTTGTTGCCTCGAGTCTCACAAGCTGAGGGCATCTGCAATCCCAAAAGAGTGTGGTGTGCAGAGAGCTGACAGTTGCTTGCTACTGCTGACAATCTAACAATCAAAATTCTGCAAATTCATCAAGAAGCTGCATTTTAATCAATTTCTTCAAGTAAGTTGAAATAAGTAAACATGACACCCCTAAAAACCTAATACTGTTCATGTGTTGAAATACACATTTGCACAGACAAGCCTTTTGCAACTCAAAAACACACTGTGACTGAGACGAGTGGAAACGTATAACTGCCTCGAGCTAAAAGAAACAAAGAACAAAAGACTGTTTGATAGAGATACCTATATATACAAAAAGAAGAGAAGGAGAGGTTTGAAACAAATAAATGAGATGATTCTATTATTTAGAAATTCAATCCTTTGGCTGTTCTATAAAAATGTGTATCTCACAGCAGGCTTCTCATTCAAAGAGGCACATTCCAGTCTACTCTATTCATAGTTCAATGTGACAGAGCCTGGTCCATGATAACAGCCCTCGTCTACACGTGAAACAGGCAGCCCAAACAAAAGAGACTCATCTGACATCATAGGCCTTATCATCATAACACAAAGGGTTAAGGTTGAATGGAAACCCAAGGCTAGCAGCATGAGTAATGTCTCTGTGAGAGGACAGACATTACACAAACAAGGCTGGCTGCACAGCTACTGTGGTTCAGCTATAACATGAGATTCTCCATTACATACAGCACAACACACAGCATGAAAAGAGATTAATAACTGTACATAGACCACAAACACACACAAAAACACACACACACACACTACTCCTTGAGGAGTAAACTTAGAGTTGGTTGATATGGCAATAAAGTTATATTGGGAACTACACAGTAGTGTCCTTCATATATTAAAAAAACAGGGTGCAGCTGGTGGTTTAGTAGTTAGGAAGTTGCCCCTGCACTCAAAAGGTCATGGGTTAAAATGGCAGAATTGCTAGTAACACCACTAAGGTACCCTTGAGAAAAGTAATGTCCCCACACACTGCTCCTGGGCACTGTGGTCCTGGCTGGCCACTGTATCACTTGGTGAATGGCTTAAATACAGAGAAGAATTTTGTGCTGTTCACACTGTGTTCTGTGGTGTGATAATTTTCATATTTTTTTAATGCCAATATCACTCACTGCCTATCACTACATTCAATTAAACAGCATTTAATATTCTCATGTATTTTTGTCAAAGATCCATCTCCTGACAAAAGGTTGACACCACTTTGAAGCCATTTTTATGAAACCTCAGTGTTTTGTGTCATATAAAAGGCCCTTTAAATATTGACATTACCCGTAATATGCTGAGAAAGGCTAAATGGTGAATAATAAATGGCCCGCTCTTAGATGTACTTTAACATGGTTTTGACTCTTTGTGGTTTTTCAGCAAAGTATGTTCAGCCTAAACAATACAGGGGCAGTCAGGCATTACAGCACCCTCACGAGTGTGCTTTCCATCCACGCTAGGTGGGAAACGCACTAATAATGAATAAAAGAAAGATGCTTCAAAGAAATAATGCTTCAAAAGAAAGCAGGAGAAATTCTCACCAGAGTCATTTTAAGGTGGTCTCGTGTGGCGAGGTTGTACAGCTCAATTTTGTGCCTGATGTCCTCGAAACTGAGATGGGTGCGCAGCTCTCTCTCTTTTGCCACATCCTGAACAGCAGGGGAGAAACAAAAGACAGTCAGAATAGAGACAATAAACAAATATGAATGAAATTAACCCTGGAGAACATTGATGGTTTGCTGTGGCAGATGGTTTACTTCAGGACAGCAATAGAATAAAATCACTGAGGTAAGCATTAGCATTTAAAGGTTCAAAGCACCCTCAAACACAACAATAGTGCAGCCCATATCCACATTATGTGCATTAACTCTAATCTAAGGGGAGGATGCCTAGAACACTGGAGAAAAAATAAAATTCAAACCCATTATTTCTACCACATGAAGAACGAGATCTTTATAAAATCTTTGGATCTATCCATTCCACTGCTCTTGACAGACAGGATAATTCAGAGAAGTTCGTAACCTTCGAGTGACCTATTCAGACACTACATTAGTGATCCTTAGGAGCCCTTTGCAAAAGATCAATTTAATTTCAGTAGTCACTGTTTCATTAGTCTAATGGTGATGTTCATTTATATTTTGTAATTATTGAGAACAGGCTTGGCATGGCTGCTCAGACACAATTTAATCAAGCCGACGTTTAGAATGAAATAAGCAAATAAACTATCTGCATCTGGTCGTTCACTATTCTAGCCATTACTGTCAGCAGCCTTAAGTGCACTCTGGTCTTACATGGTCATAAGACAGCAGAGAGGAGCCCGTCTGCTTTCACAAGCTCTCCAGCTCAAAACAAAGCTCAGCAGCCTGCAGCACGGCTGAGCAGGGGAGGCACGGAGCCCCTTTTAAGGTAAGGCTCCACTCTCAGGCCGAAATGCCAGCATCAACAGACTAGGACTGTCCTAGTGTACGGACTGCAGACTAAATACCACACCAGTCTTAGAGAGGAGTTCTGTTTCAAGCACGATGTAATCCCCCTCCTGCAAAGGCCAAAAGTCCCTCTGAGCACCAGAGGTTTGGCAATAACAACAGGTGATTTTGGCTTTTTTAACATCGTTAAAGAGTGTTAGAGTTCATGACTGAGAGCTGAAAGGTAATCCCCCTTTCCCCCTAAGCACATCTGCTGAGACTCACCCATAAATAAACCACTAAAGCTGTGAAGATTAGAATGCTGTAAGTGCAGTTAGCATGTAACACTGGAGTCCACAATAGGATCAGGTCATGTGCAGACTCACTGCTTCCACTGAAGACTATGGCTGTGGTTGGAACGGCCCCAGCATGACTTCACCTGCTAAGTGGGTGAATCACAGATGGATCAGCTTAATAGCAGGTGCCCATAAAACTAAGGTGTCACAAGAACTAGTGTATTTTTGGGAACAGAATAGGATAATTGTCTTTTGCTCATAAAGCTAAATTCAATTTGCTAAACAGACAAAACTGTCAACATATGGTTCAAATCACTTAAACTACAGTAAACATATCGCTGGCTATATTACCATAAAAAAACTGGAATCAATGTTTTTAAGAATATAAAATCAAGATCAAATTGTGAAGCAGACAAATGACATGTATGACATGATACTACAGATAAGTGACTAGTTATTGTGAAAATTTTTTAATAGACTGCTGATTATAACATCACAACACATAACTATGCAGTTAATAATAACACTGAAAACAGCATCTACAATTACCTTTTTACTCAGATGATAATATTTCACACTATAAATAATTCCAGACTTTTAGCTTATATACATGCTGAGGCATCTCACTGGGGCATGTATTTACCGAGCACTTGGTCAACATTATAACTAGCAAGCTCTTCCCTTATGTACCTATAAACCAGTTTGAATTAATTATACCACACATTTGAAGTTTCCAAACAAACAATGGAAAACAAATGCAAGAAGCCTTACTTGAACCGCAAGCTTTAATTATGAAGACTACAGCACAACGCAACCTAGCCAGGGGCAATAATCTCCACCACATACTTTCTGTTTAGATCAAAACTACAAGCCAAGTACTCACTAAACCCCCCTCAGTTACTCTCCGACTTCAACAAAAGATGGCAAGAGCTATGTAAACAAGAGACCTAGTGTCCTTTCAATTGCTGTGAGAGTGTGGAAGCAAGCCGTTGTATATGAGGTCTGCGGGTCACACCATTAGCGTACGTTCTGTGTAGAATTTCACAAGCAGCACAGAGCACCATTATGTTGATCTGGTGGGCTTTATGATGTGGGCACCGCCTGCTCTCGGAGGGACGCTTGGGCTGTATTGTAAATGCTGTTCGTGTAAACTGTGTCTGGTGGCCGCATGGTAAACTGTGAGACACAGTGTCTACATCTACAAATTCATTCTAGGACCTCTAAGGTGGTGCCAATGCTTGTGTACCTTAGTCAATCCATGAAATAGTTAAAAGCAACCACAGCTTTTATCTGGCATACATTGTTTCAAAGGCATGTGAAATCAACTGGTTACCTGCTAGGAGTGCAGCTTCAATTCTAAAACGTAAGAAAGAATTACACTTCTTTAATAAAGTACTATATTTCAGAGTAATATTAAATACATGATACATAATAACACTACTGCTAATTGCTTAGTTGGTGCTTTGCTAATACCAGTTCAAAATTTGTATGCAGGGAGAATTTGTATGTGGGAAGGAAGGAGTTAAAATGAACAGCACTGCATGGCCAAGCGTGACAAAGGCAAAATAAACACGTTCCCGATGAGGTAATGGCACATAAAAAGCAACTTAGCCTCCCACACTGTGAGGGACTGTATCCTCCCTCTCCTACACACCAAGCACAGGCTGAGAGAGAAGGGCAGGGAAGATACAGATTGCGGAGGTGTCCTTGAGATCCATCTGTCCACCCTAAATCTCCCAGTCTACCCCCAACAAGGCTAATTACTTTAAGAAGGATCAAAACATTACATGCATCCTGCTGTCAGGTAAAGTCACAAAAGAGGCCCCGGGGTGTGTTTATAAGTAAGGAGGGCCAGTGTGTTGAAACAGAGGAACTGCTTTTATTAAACAGTTGCTTATAGTTGAACTTAAGTCACACTGTTGGTCACGAACCGGCTTCCCATATAGTCAGACTTCAGTGGAACAGGATCTCTAATGTGTGGTCAGACAGGTTTTCTTTGACACTCCCATCTGACTCCTAGCGCTAAAAGCACCTGATGTCATCTCTGACTAGCTAAGGGCGCAGAAAAGAATGTGTATCAGCATAACCAAAAAAGAAGATTGGAGCAGACAAAACAGAACCAATGTAAGCTGCTTTTGTATATTTAGAGTATACAAAAAAACATGAAAAAAAACAATGTATATTTGTATGTTTACATTAAATACACTTAAAATGTGCATTTATAGAAAAAAAGATAATTCTTTTTTTCAACCATTTTTTTCATTAGGTGAAGGTTCTTTAAAGTCCTCTTGCACTCTTTTTAAAACTTGTTTATTTAAAAAAGCTTCTCAAAATAACTTTTCACACAAAGGTTCCTTAACACTGTAGGACTGAACCTGTCATAGCCACTTTGTGTTAAAACTTCACAGCTGATTTAGATATAAACCAACTTACAATGTATTCAGTGGACATTTTTTCTTCCATTTTTTATTGTCATTGCTTGGTAGCCAATCAGCACCATCCAGCAGATTTAAACAAATGAGGGATTTGGCCTTAGATTCCCTCGCACATTACGGTCATTTGTGTTGTGGAAATGTGACAGCCAATATAGATGGAACAGGTTCAAACACGAACAGCGTCATTTGACACCAGACTTTGCTGAAATATCACTAAAATATGCAATAAATACTACTACGCTTTCAGGGGGCAGTGAAGATGAGGCTAGAGACGCTTGAGACACGTGAGAAATTTAATGTGACTATATACACCAAAATAGCAATACAAATCACCAGTAAGAGTAAACAACTGGAACTTAATATCCGACTATCTATCTTAAATGAGTTATCAATGTGTATTATAATTCAGTTTCATAAGTAAGAGCGGCACAGTTTTCAAAACATAGCTTTTTAAAACAGGACATTAAATAAAGCCTATATATAATTTCTTAATTAATACCTAATAAAGTTAGGACAAGGTATGTGGCGTCAATATTCCCCAACTACTGATACTAAAGATGCATCCTTAGGGGTACAAGTCCAGTGACAGTATTCGTACTCTCAGTGTTTGTGTGCATATTTTTTTCTGAGTGTAAAACTGGGGCATAGATAACACTTGATAATACAGTAAGATATGCCTGAGCTACAGTTGAACAGATAAATATATGATTATCCACACACTTCTAGGTTTAGGTTCTCAAATGAGGTTCGTCTACACTCTAAGAGGTTATTCTGTGGCATCATTGAGGCACATTTATTTTTAATCATATAGCTATTCTCATGCACAAGAGCACTACAGAATACTGCATGATACTTTCGAGGTAACCTGATGTGAACATTTAGCTTTCATGCAGCAAGAATGGCCCTCTCCACACTACTTTTCCTGTCCTGCTAGCTCAGGAAGTCCACAGCCACCACACCTTTCCTGCCAAACGCATTCTTCTGGTAATTACATTTTTTCATAACCATCATTCGGTGCCTAATGTGGGTCCTACAAACCAAATCAAGCATAGTCTGTTGCCTTCAGTTGATCTCTAGCTGGAAAAGTGATGACTGATTGAGTCAGTCCAGAAAAGTTTTTTTTCCAACTGGCCAAACCTGACTTTCTGCTCGGCTGGGGACGGATGGACAGTAAACAGTCTGTGCGGTTTCCTGTGGTGCTGGATTGAACAAACCAAGAACAATACAAGAGAAAAGAGGAATGGAAACCACTAGAGAGACAGAAGGACCTCCATCAGACTTGCTGAAAAATGTGAACACAAAAACAGATCATAAAAACACACATTAGGAATCTCAAATTGCTTGTGCATAAGTGGAAAAAAAAACTCTGAAGATACTGACAAAGAAAAGATAGGAGTGATTTCAAGATACGAGATATGCACTCTATCACTGTCAGAAAATAGGCCAATCCAAGTGAATAAATGAATCAATACATTTTTGCCAGTGTTTCTCAACTGCACTGTGTGGGCTTGGTTTCCCTGGTGTAATCTGAGAAATACTGAAACTTCTGATGGTTAGGATGCATAGCTAATGACTCATATCAGGTCTGATCAGGGGTTCTCCAGGGCTCAGGGCTGTTACAGAGAACCTTCTTTCACAGGTCACACTTCCAAGTCATACACCGAAAAGAGATCAGGCAAGGCTGATATTTAACACATGATTGACAATTTAGCCTATGCCCTTCAGCTTCCATCACTAATCAGGAAAGAGTTAGGAGTGCTGCTTTTCTCAAGCCAGCCAGGCAGGTAACTGGAAACTCCCTGATCCACTTCCTGTACCATTTCTTAATCAAACACTGCCTAAAGCAGTTTTGCTTTTGTCATAGTGATGATTTATTATGCTGCATTCTTATGAAACTCTCAGGAGTCAATAAGATGATTCAGTAAATAACAGTATTTTTTGTACTAACATTCTACTCACCCTGCAAGAATTATTTACAAGCTTATCAGGGGAGTGCTTGAGCACATGACACTCAGATGACCCTCAGAATGTGGGGTTTACTGCAGGCTGTACTATAAGATTATAAGATCCTGTCACACCCACCAGACTGTGATCTTCACCCCCACATTTCACCTTTATGATCCTTCCACCATTTCCAACTAGATTTTCATAACTTTGTTAGTTCCAGGACATAGCTACCGCAGGTCATACGCTCTGGATTATATAGTGGTTATACAAGCAAGACCTCCCTGTGCAGCCTTGGGTGTGTGCGGTAACAAAAACATTAGAAGAGAACAATTCAAGAGTCTCAGTCCCTCAACATTCAACGGGACCCAGAGGAATGGCCTAAAACAACCCCTCAAGATGTTTATGAGCTGCCAACAGTGGAAATCCAGATCTATCAGGTGCCTTACAGGCATTTCCTTTGAACATGGGCCTATTGCTAAGGTAAACATATCTGGAGGAACCACAGCTACAATGAAGGGCATTAATGCATCAAAAACAGTTAGACCAACATATGTGATGAAAATTGCCTTTAAAACACTTTTTCCATGTCAGTTTTGGACAAGTTGTAACTATGGACAAAATGAAAATGGATCGGTCTTGAAAAACAGAAAACATAAATGTTATGAGCCAGCTAAACCTGGGTGTGTTGTGCTTAAGTAAGTAACTCATCAGTAAGGAACTCAATATGAAAGTATTGTCATTTCTCCAAAGGGAGATTACGCTTGACCATAGGGGGACTGGGATTCTTCTAAGCAAACTCTCTGAAAGGAGGAGTGAATTTGATAGCACTGCTGGTTCACACACAGGGGATATGAAGCACCATGACTCACCAGAACATCATAATCAAATAAACTATCTGGGATATATCCAAGAAGGACAAGGATTCAGAGCTTCAGAACAATATAGAGGAATATCAACACCCACAACTCAAATGTTAAGAATTGACAAACATATTACCAAAAGTGGTGGGTGGACAGATGGTTTACAATGTTGCAATGGGAGAAAAAAGGCTTGTTGAAGCATTTGTAAAATAGTATTCTAATTGTATGCCTAAATTCAACACATTTTTTCCAGTCACATTCCCCCAGTGAACTAGAGTTCCTGTGAAACATACATATATACTTAAAATGCCTATATGAACAAACAATTGCTTTAATATAAAAAATGTTATAGCAAAGGTTATGAGTGCTATTTTAACGCATACACACAAGGAGTCAGTCCTTCTTTTGAATGAAATATAGTTGAGAAAGTTGCAGCTTATTCATATGATGTTCCACCATTAGGCGCAAGCCTCAAACTAACCATCAGTCTTAACACAGTTTAATCATGACCTCTTGAATCTGCTCATAAGGTGTTGTATCAGTCACAAAAACAACACATTTCACAGAACTGTTAACCACATATACTACAGTGACACTGACGCATGTTAAAGTGCGTGTGTGCTGTACAGAATGGATCACACACTGATCTGCTGGAGTTTTTAAACTGTCCAAGCTATTAGACATATCCAGCCAGAAGGCCCACCTTAGAGATGTAAAGTCACTGATGCTAGTTCATCTGACAATGCACAGTTTGTGATAGTTTGTCATAGTCTAGTTTTCTTCAGATTCTGGCAACAGGGTATTTTTGGCTGGTGGACTATTCTCAGCCCAACACTAAGGTGTTTAAAAATTTTAGCAGCTCTGCTGTTGCTGTACCATAACAGCGTAGTTGCTTTGCTGAGAATAATCCACTACCCAAATAATACCTGCTCATTGGTGGTCTGACCAATGAGCAGACTAAAAGGGTTTAACAAATGATGCAGGGTTACATACGTACTACACTCTGCAATAGTTAACTAAAAAGTGCACCTATCTGGTTAGGTGGAGCTGATAAAATGAACAATGTGTGTAGATGTACGTAAAAGTGACTTCTTGGTGTATAAGCAGAACTTTATACATGAGTTCACTAAGAAAAGAGTGGAGGTAAGAGACCAGTTCAAGTGCAACTGTGGGACAAACGGCAGAGCTTTCTTCATTTATCATTAACAGGATGTACTCTCTGGGCATTGCATGATAATGATTAACCCAAAGCAAAGCCTTTCATCCTTGCATTCAACTAGGGAAAGGCATCCATGCCTAAAACTCTGGCTCAAGCTCCAAAAACACAGTAACTCCTGTGACTCAACTTTACACAGGGTTGCCGATAAGAACACCAGAAAATTTTATGATGTCAGAAAACTTGAGGATTTCTGCTGTATACTGTGTCTGAATAAGTTATTGCAGAAGAGATAAGAGGAATGAGAGACCTTTGTTCACTTGGATATTTGAGCCAGCAAGCAACTCACATCTACGAAGCTATGATGTCACTTAAAGTGGAAACTGTTGGCTGAAGGAAAGGTTTCAAAGCTCAAGGCTGAGTGAAAAAGCCCGAGATCAGATGAGACACACGCCAGGTGCTGCAACATATCCCATGAGGTCCTCATTCACTACGGAGATCCTATTTCACGGCCACGTTTACAAAACTGTCTGCAATTTCATACGTTCAGTCAAGTACATGTGTGGTGAAACAGCTCCAGTGTGAAGGAAATGTTAACGCAAGTGAAGTTACAGGGCTCATTCCAGATAAACATTTTTGTGTGTATTTCTAAATGAAGGTGCTCATGTAATTAAACACAGGTCATTTGTAAGAGTCACAATAATGCAGACCAGTGTTCAACCAGGTCATATTATTATTTCTTTAGAGTATTTTTCCATTCTCAATATGTACCATTTTGTTACCGGTAAAGTAATTTTGTCCATATTGTGCAGCCATATTCACAAATATAGTGCATGACAAGCTCAGCAACTGAATGTATTGAGGCTATATTTACAATTCTGGTCCTGAAAAGCAGTAGAGACAGATATTGTCAGGTCTGTGCACTTCCACGCAACTCTGAGAGCCAAAGATTACTTTGATCTTTCAAAATCAGGAAGTGATAAGACCCAACAAAGACTGAATCCAAAAACAGAACATGTTGGCATCCCCAAGCATTATAGCAAACATCCCCTGAAAATGGAAAAAACCCAAACCCACTGAAAAACAAACCTTAAAAAAGTCAGAAATTGAGGTCATGAGCCAATACAAAGTTTCAATTTGAGTATTTAATTTTATATAATGCTTAAATCCATAGAGACTCTACACTGAGGCTTTGCATGACACCCTGCATGACAGCTTGTGCATCGTGATAATCCAGCACACAGTGAAACTTCACCAGGTCTCACTTCTCTTTTCTCCTCCAGTAACTTCAAAGGTCTACTGAGACACACACTGCAGGCTCTACTTGATGGTGGTAATTAGAGCTCTGCTTCAACAAACGATGTCCAGATGCTACATGCTACTCTGCGGCTCAACACATCACCACCACGCCATCTCTGCCTGAGGAGTTCAACTTCACCACGATTGGAGCCACTGCACAAGTAGGGTGGGCCAGCAGCTGTCTGTGGGGGTTTCCCAGTTTAGCATTCGACTTTCTACAAAGTCTCCCAAACTTCAAAGACCAAAATTACATGGTCTTAGAATGAACGATTCACAGTTTTAAATAGTTCTTAAGTAATCCAGGTTTCACCTCAAATATGTGTCAGTGAGGCCCTACGTCTGCAGAACACAGTAATAATAATCTACACACTAGGGTCAACATTTAAGCACTATCACAAAAATCTTGAATGTTAGTCTTCTATTTTGGTCCGTGACAGGCCAATGCCCACAAAGTTTGAATAGAGATAAGAATTTCCTTAACGCACGCTTGCCATGAAAGCGCATTTCTGTAACTTTGATGTAAGTTTACACGCATACACACACCTGGTCTATCAGCACACCCTACATCTGCTCCATGACGCACAAGGGCACTTTACAGACTAATCACATTAACTCACTGCCTTCGCTTGACCAGGGATGAAACCCTGGCCGAGAACAAACCTGAAGGCAAACTGCAATGATGATACAATCAAATTCTCCAAACAAATGATTCCTTTATCTGGCCTTTGTGTTACATAACCACCTTTTCTGCAGTCTCTATTATATTAACCCAGAAAAAAGAAAATCAAAATCGACCTGTCAAAGAACAACACTGAATTAAGCTCAGGATTTCTATTTTTAATTCTCTGATGATTTATTTTGGTACACTGCCGGATTTGGGACTGGTTCAGCTTGCTGAACTGTAGTTGCCCTGTGTCAGGGGAAATTACTTGTATTTTTTTCAGAACAAAAAAGCGAAACGGAACAAATAATAAGAAAAGGATGTGGATTTGTATGACACAGACAGTGTGCTAAGTGTGCTTTCTGTTCCACCCAGTGACCGTTGTAAATGTAAACATATGAACGCTTCAGGGGCTCTTCACTAAACAGCATCCTTCACAGGACTGGCAGCTCCTCTTTTACTTTAGTCAAATCTTTAACAGGCTCTGCTATATTACTGTAGCTTAGAGGGCCAAGCATACTCTCATAGAAAACTCAAATGTGAAGCTTTTAATTAGGCTCTCAAACAGTACAGAACCCTGGTAAAAGCTACTCATAAATTTCAAAAGGGTGTGCCAAGTTTCTTTCTCAAGCCACATATCTTTCTATTCTGGGACTACTAACAAAGTGGGACAAATCTCCCCTACATTGCTGTGTCTTGCTGGACATTGCTGGACCAGTATGGCCTAAAGTTTTCCTTCCAACCAAGCTGGAGTGTTTTCACCAGCTGTTTGAAGCCTAAGACCCACACGATACACTTTGTAGAAAAGATGGGTTGACCACTGCTTTAGATACTGTCTTTTAAAACCGCATAAAGCCTTTTGTCTACAAGTTTCCCAACCGATTTGATGTGCGTCACTTCTATTGTGGATCTACGGTCAGTGAGTGGTTTGTTTTCTGTGAATAGGAACACTATAAACGTTCAGGCTGTCTGCAGTCACAAATAAGATTTTTGGCTCCCGCTTTTTATGCATATCTACTAACAGGCCACCTGAGAGGAGAGTACAGGAAAAAAAAACTACTGTACAACTAATCAGAGTCCATCATGAGTGGGGTGACCCTATAGACAGGAATGAGAGTTCAATGTCATGTGAAAAAGGTGATGCGCTTTTATATGCTTCAGTTGGCTGACCTGAAAAGTCTCAAGGACAATGATGTCATCTACAAAGCAATCAAGTACTGGCACGTGAGTAATCACACATACACAGAGCGAGATACTGACAAACAGTGGGAAAGAGCAAGAGAATCCACTCACACGGGCAGAGCAGTATTTGTCTAAAAGCAAGAAAAAAAGTAGGGGTGGACATTATAAAATAATATCTGTATCTTTATTGTGATAAACTGTCACACTGTGGCATCTTTTGTCTGGTACAAAGTCAAATTTTGGATCTAAACATCTAAAAAAAAATCTAAACATCATGATAGTGTATCATAAAATTGGCGATATTACACCCTAGATAAAAGCAAGTCATGATATTATAACTTGCCATCTCCAGACTGTACAGTCCAGACATGGCAAATATAAACACAGAGTTGGTGATTTAATTTAATTTAATTTCCATCAGAGTCACACACAGACTGAAAATCAGAGAGAAAGCTTTGGTTCTGCTGTTGAGCCTAGTCTAGTAACACAGTGCTACAATGTGAAAAACAATTCATGACTTTAAATTCTGTATTTAAGTCGGTTAACATTATGTGTTAATCAGCAAATGTGTCTAAACTTGGATGGGAGCATCATTCAGTATATCTACTACCAATAGGTGACAGTTTCTTCAGTAATGTGCAGTTTATACATGATAAAGTAACAGTTAATTTATATATTTGATTTCTGTAGCATTTGAATGGTTTGACATTGATTAAGAAATTGAACAAAACCTGTGATCTTCATGTAATCATAAAAATATTTTTGTTGCTCAATCCAATCAACATTTGGTTTACAGACAAATACAATTGGGGTTTTTGCCTTAACATCACTTCGATGCCCTGCTATTGTGACTCGACTATTGGCATTGGTAGACTCCCTGAACGACGAGGAGGTCAACATTATCTACAAACTGCACAACTGATACACTCTCTCTCTCTCTCTCTCTGACTGTACAAAAACAGAATGGTGTTCTGTCCTTCCTGCTGGGGAAAGACTGTCAGTGCTAAGCCTGCGTCATCTGTTCTTGCAGGCGGTTAATGGAAAGCGGCTGCAGCTGTTGATTTTGGAGCGCCATCATGAAAAAAACAAACACACAAAAAATGGCACAGCAGTGTTTGCACAAAAGAATTTGCGTCTTGGCTTCTGTACAGCTTCCCTGAGCAAAACCACATTATAAGCAAGTAGAATAAGCTGGACATCTTTCCACTGTAATCAAACAAACGAGCCAGGTCTGCTAGGACAGTGGGGACAGACATAGTCATCTGGCAAAGCATGAAGGAGCGTGGGCCGTCGATTTACGCTCCTGCTTTTCTGCCTCTGCAGCTGTTTCCCAGGGTCATCACTTCTGTGGCTTCTATTTAAATCAACACCACTGAGGTGAGAGAACAGATAAGGCACAGGACATATCTGCTGCACCTGATAGAGATACACAATCCCCAAAGCCAAACACTGACCATAAAACACACATACAGTATCATACAAATGTCTTAGGGTCATGTGCTAACTGTATAAAGCCATTCATTTGAGTACCCCCATTCCAAGTTTAGCATCCAAGAGACAGCTTATTATGTTTCCTTTAGGGAAACATGCACACAAATCTACTTTTATAAGAGATATTACATTTAACAGATATATAGCAATTAACTAGTTATTGAAGATAGATCAAACAGATAGTCTTTAAGGGAAACTATGCATTTGTATAGTTTAAAGACTACTGCAGAAAAATCTAGAAATAATTTTTTAAATAGTTTAAAACATCTACATTTGAGAAGACTTCATGTTGATTGATGGAACAGAACAACCCCCAACATTATTAAATAATGAATGATGAAGTCTGTCTGCATTTCAAACAGACTGACTCTGCTGGTGCTGATTCGTCTGGTGATGAAACAGTGGTATTGGGGGGGGCGGGGGGCTGAGGGTAAATGAAGCAACAGGAAGTGAGCTGTGGTAATCCTTCTGCTGGGGGAGCTGACTTAAGAGCTTTTTAGCCATTGGTGCGGTCCAGACTGTACCAGGCAGATAAGACACACCAAGAAAACATAGAGAGCTACACTACCACACATTTATAAGAGTTGCACAATTTCTGCAATAGACAATTGGTCCAAAAGTGTGTTTCTGTAAGCTTTCATATAATCCAAAATATTAATATTTTTGAGTATTTAACCATATCACAACACTGACTCAGAAATGCACTACTGGCCCCAATATGTAAAACTTGTATAAATATTTGACTCAATTATCACATTATTTGAAAGTTTCAGTTGGCTTCTATAGTGTTCTAATATCTAATAACAAGTAGACAAATAGAAACAGACCAAAGTCACTTAATCATTCATAATACATTCAGAGCTAAGAACATTTTTTAAACTTCCGACATATGAGGCTTTGTTACAAAAGCAATGATATCTTGCTATTCACAACACAAATATGTAAGTATTTTTTAGTCCATGTCATGCAGCCCCAACACTGAAGAATAATCATATATGACCAAATCTATCTGTACAGAAATGATGGTTATATCTTGTCCATTGCAGGAGCTTTCCATGAGAAACCCCCTGGCATTTCTAACACAATGGAAGTGACTGATAAGTGTGGGGGTGTTGAGATTATGAATGCCTGCTGGCCTACAATATTCTCACAGCTCTCCTTTCTCACTCACACACACTATGGAAAAACTGCATGGAGGCCATATTCAAATTACAGAAAGACAGACACTCCACAGAGTCTTACTACAGGCATGCACACGGCATAAATCTGCCTCATGAATGCAGTACAGTTGTCTCTAAGAATGGAATACTGAAGTCAGCCAGCTACAATATGGGTTATGGGGGAGAAAAAATCATTTTTGATCTACACAACAAACCAGCACTGATTACATGAATCCGATCTGATCTACTTCATCATGTAAAATCCAAGATGTGGGGATAAGCCGAACGACCATTTACAAGCAAATGAGTCCTTCATGCAGGTCATGCAGTGTTATTTAGTTTCCTGCCTTTCTTTAAAGTGATGACAAAACTCAGCAAAATACAGTGGTTGTCCAGAAATATAAGATCTGTATACACAGGTTGCGGAGGGGTTGAGGCAGTGAGGATGATACAATGAAGCAGCATGGTGCTGACAGCTGGGGGGTGGGGGGTTAATATACAAAACTTATACTGTGTTTTTTTATAAAGACTTTAAACTCATGTACAGTCACTTTATCTAAAAGACTGGCCTGCAAATAACCTGGAAGTCACATACTGGTTGCAATAAGAAAACTTGTATATATTTATACCGTAAGAACCTGGCCTTATTACTGATTATACCCTCCTGTAAGCTGTGAATTTAGATAGATAGGTAGATAGATAGATAGGTAGATAGACAGATAGACAGATAGACAGATAGATATACTTTATTCATCCCCATGGGGAAATTCTAAGAGTTGCTGCCACGTGCGTGGCACCTTCAAAGTAAGAAATACAATACATAAGGAAAGAGATAGAGGAGAAAAAGAGCCCCTCCCGAACAGGGGAAAAAAACACCTCGGCAACAAAGCACATAGACACATACATAAGGTGGGGGTATGCCACAACTCAGATTTATGTAATAGTCAGACCTAATCTGCCTATTTAACCATATTGCACACTCTCCCCCACGTACTGAGGACACGTATGATCACCACATTCATTAATGTGTCGATAGTGTTTAATGTTTCCTGGCATATTGCTTACTTATTTTTCACATTACACAGTCCTGTATGTTATTTTCACTATGTATATGTGTACACTGTGGATCCTGAGCTTTGTCCTTTCATCTCTGTACACTTCTTTATGGTTGAGATGACAAGAGATAACTTCGACTTTGATTAATCTTTACAGGTGCTCTGACTGTTCTAAAATGAATAAACAGTTTGTGCCAACATTTAGCAGTTTTTCTTACATGTAATTTCAGGATACTTGAATTCAATAAAACAGATTTACAGTTGTTTTGTTTAATTTCCATAGTCTCTTGTGATTTTATATGACAATAAATGAAGTGACTAAACTGAGAAATAAAAAGATTTTGTAACCAAGAAATTTTCAAATTTGAGTTTGGGCAACAGCAAAGAATCCAATTAAAGACATCATGTCATGTATGGACATCAATGAGTTAAGAAGCATTGTAAAAGTAACCTATATTTTCTGAATGTGCGTGTGTTTGTAGACAGCAGTGTCCCAGAAGTCACACATGAGATTATCTTAATACCATTAATATAAGCTGGACATAGTATTAACAGACTGTCCAACTGTCTGGGGTTTCGATGCATTGGGTCTGCAACAGGTCCTTGGGTGGAATTTCAGTCTATAAACTGACAGGACAGAAAGAAGGCCTAATAAACTGAATGTCCTGCATGAAGGACTTTTGAATGGCTGTTTGGCTTGTCTGCCTTTCTATATGAGAAAATTTATTTGGAGAATTTATTTGGAGAAATTTATTTGTATTTGGACCTGATGTTTATCTGTGTTGGATAGTGTTATTACTGTAACCAACCAGTTTGGGCTGACAGGCTGGTAATTATATACTGGTGTGTAATACAATATAGAATAGTGACATAGATGTTGAATCCACAGCTAGGCAACTGATATTTATATTAACCCCAGAGAAAATAAAAGGTATTGAAGAAACGTTTGTTTTATCAGTTTACAGTACTGACAGATGGTGCAGCAAACAGCACTGTGTGCTGAATGTAATGTAAACCTGGCAAACTGCCTACAGGGCGCAAAGTAGGCTGCTAAAGGCAAAACAAGACATTAAAATAAATTCACGTTGTATGACCATGTAGCTGCATGAAAACTATATCTAAAATGAGTGAAAAGGTTCTGGTTCTACCTTTTGCTCTGCGAGTTTCCCTGAAGGTTTCTTGAAAAAGGAAGTTCTGGCCGTGAAAAAATACTCTTCGGAGTCCTCTTCCAGACTACTGTAACCACTGCTCATGGTGCTCGTCCACGTCATTTGAAGGGGAGAAAACTCCAGTATTCAAGTTGTGACACATTAATTTCAATAAATCTAAAATAACTAGAAAACGTTTCAGTCCGCTTGGAGTTAAAAGTTCAGTGAATGGAGCACAGTCAGCCCACGTTAGCCGGGCAGGGCTGAAGAACTCTCCACGAACACCAAACTAACTCCAGCGAAATAAATCTTCAAAAAAGCTAAAAACTCCCCGCTACCTGCTTTTTTCTGTCTGTCCGGGGCGTGCAAAGCTTACAAGACCAGAAACGATTCACTCAAAGCCCCCAAAACTTTTCTCCAACAGGGTTACAGACCGGCTCATTTTCAGAACTTCTCTCTCCAACTGCCCGCTGAACCACACTGCTGCGGAGACTCTACTGTAGGACACACCCACAACACACGCACGCGCACACACGCACGTATAAGGTCCCTCGCACGATCACCTTTAGGTAGTGGTGTGCGATACCACAAAATGTAGTATCGATCCGATACCAAGTGAATACAGAGCCAGTATCGCCGATACCGATACTTTACTTTTTAAAGGTGGATGCATCATCAAATTGCTAAATCTGAATGAATTTGCCTGTCCTTTAAGTGTTTTTGTGA
>JBBPDC010000129.1:23157456-23197278 GCA_037974485.1 Hemigrammopetersius urotaenia
GTTCATTAATCGCAATCGAGTTAAAATGTTCAATTAATCGAGATTTTGATTTTAGGCCAAATCGCCCAGCCCTAATATACATGATAAGGTTTAAGCCCAGTTACGTAGGTGTTTTTCCAAAGAACATCAGAACTCTCATAAAGAGATAAGAATCATCCCCAAACCACTGCAATATGAAACACACCACATCTTACCACAGCCAGCAAAACCACAGCCCACATGAGGGCACCGGATACACATCGGTGATAGCACAGCATTCTGTAAACAAATACACACAGTGCACTCAGAAATATTGAATCCAAGCACATACACTGCTGCTTGCAAAAACCTGTCAGACTTTTTTGTGCAACTTTATTCGATAATAGCTTACAAGTACAATACTTTAAGATGGAAGTGGAACTTTTTACTATTGTGATAAATGGTAATGCTGATGCATCACAGCAAGCAGGTCCTGGGTTCGACGAGGGTCCTTTCTATGTGGAGTATGAGCAAAGTAAGTGGTGAGAGTAAAAGGCATAGGTTCTATCCATGTTCAAATGACTGCAATTAACTGTATTGTATTCAAAAATCAAGTTAAAAACTTAATCCAAATTGGAAAATGCATCACTATGGCCTTACTCAATGTATAATCTTGCTTATGTGACTGTGGAGAAAGCAGGTCAATGTAAGTCGATGAAAACGACGAGGGTCCTTTCTATGTGGAGTTTGTGTGTTCTCCCTGTGTCAGTTGGGTACCTCAGTTTCCTCCCACATGCATGTCAGGTGGATTGGAGATGCTAAATTGTCTCTGGGTGTGAGTGTGTGCGTGAATGTGTTTGTCTGTGTCCGCCCTTTAATAGAGTGCTGTCCTGTGCATGGTGTTTATATGTCTTTTGCCCTAAAACCTTTAAGATAGACACAAGCAACTAACCATGTATTCGCAATCTAGTATATCTTACAATGTAGTGAAAGCATAAGCATGTTGTTTGTGCTCAAACAGGCTACATGATCAGAAAGGAGGTCTCTGGGCCACAGTTACAAGGCAGTGGGGATATGATAAAAAATAGATGTCTGGCTATTATCTTAATCACTCGATCCAGTGAGCGTCTCATGTTTTCAACTGATTATTTAATCGCTTGAGTTCGGTTTCACATTAAGCTGAAGGAAAAGAAAGGGAGTCTCAGCGAAAGTCACCTTTGTTCAGGTGTTACATCTGAGTGAACACACTCAGCGCTACTTGTGAATGAACAACCAAATACAGCAAAACAACGGACAAGCACAGCAAAGACATTTTGAAAAGGGATACTGGACTTAATGAACTAAGGGATTTGAGACTTTCTGTCAAAATGGCAGGGAGAGAAAGTGCAATCATTGCCTGTTTAAAGCCATTTATCTATGCAGTAAGAGACTTTCTGCCAGCAAATAAAAGTCAACACGTTTGAGAAGCAGTGGCACAAGAAATTGTTGTGGGAAAGAGGAAGTAAATGATTCAACTGAACAACAAATACAGTGGAAATTAAAGTCTTATGTTTGGTGAAGAAAACAAAGAAAAAAGGCTAAAGACAATGAACCAAAATGTCAGAGTCAACCGTGAATTACGCCAAGAAATCTGTAATTACATCTTAAATGTTTAAACAAGACCACCTATGAATACTTCTGCACTGGAAGCGTTCTGAAAGGAACAGTGAAAAAAATCCTACAATCAAAGACAGAATACTAACTAGGTAATAACTGTAAGGATGACCAGACTTGTGCACATGTTATGTTTTCCCAATATGTTAAATTCAGAAAATAAATAACATACAAAAGGTTTAAGTTTAATCTATGCTGAGGTGTTGTTAACTTCTTTTAACTGTTATTTGGGGAATGCAGTAGTGAAGACTGTTGAGAAAGAAACTGAAACTAATCCTGCGGTTGAGCAAACTGATCTCTGCTGATTTGCTTAATATGTAAATGGTGTAAAAAGTAAATAGTGTGGTGTTTTCAATACAATACCGAGAAATAGAAAAAATAAACATTCAACCGAAACAGTATCAACCAAACAACCTTATATCTCTTTACCAACCTTCTATCTATAGAGCCTCTCATTTGCAGTGAGTTGTGGAATGATTAAGATTAAGCGTCTACCAAGAGTCAAGAGAGAAAAACAATGAGGCATTGCTCTCTCTGGGGGGTAGGATGGCCCTTTCTAACAGAATTGGTGGTTAGCATTGCTGAGCTGTCCAATGATGTTATGTTGGTTTCAGATTGAAAAACAGCTGTGTTTAACCTCTGAAAAAGTACAGACAAAGCACATGCTAGCTTTCAACTTCCCAGTGTGGTAGTGCCATGTGACAGTTCTAGCTAGTGTGTGGAACTGGTCATGATTAAAGTAAGGGAAAAAAACTGGGACTCCACGACCCCTGAAAACACCTTGCATCTTGGAGCCTCTTCTATGAGCAAAGTAAGTGGTGAGGTAAAGGGCATATGTTCTATCCATGTTCAAATGACTGCAATTAACTGTATTGTATTCAAAAATCAAGTTAAAAACTTAATCCAAATTGGAAAATGCATCACTATGGCCTTACTCAATGTATAATCTTGCTTATGTGACTGTGGAGCAAACAGGTCAATGTAAGTCGATGAAAACTTACATCACAGAGAGTGGAATTTAGATGACTATATAGAAGTCCCATGAATATAAAGTAATTAACCAGATCTGTCTTCCACAAATGTTGCCTTTGTTTATTTATTTCCTCTTTGCACTGTAGGCAGTGTCACTTCATGGAAATCCAGGTTACCACAAAACCAGTCTGTCAACATGCCTGCAATGTGTGTAGGTGAGTATGTTGGTTTGTATACGCACGCCTGCTTCTCGCATTCTTCTAGACACGTCAAGAAAAATGCAGACAACAAAAAACATATTAGCCTGCTTTAAATATGTTTTGGCCAACTATGACACATTACAGCAGAATCCATTCAAATGAGTAAGCCAACATATCTTATCTTGCACCAGCCTCTATTCCTGAAAAGTTCTGACAATTTCTCTCCCTTCCTTAACATTCACCTAAGAAAATATTCCTTCAAACATCTGGTTAACAGATAAGAGAAATGGGTCTCATTCTAGATCTGTGTTTATTTTCTTATTCCTTGTTACAAAATGTTGGTACCAAAAAGGGTTCTTTGGACTTAAAGAAGCTGTGAAGAACCTTTGAAACTATCTACAGAATGTAAAGGTTCTTCACAAAGAGAACTATATATCCAAGCCAAGAACCATTTAGGAACCTACAGTATATTATATAAGTTCACCTGAAAAGCTTCTAATGGTCATAAGAGCTAAACAGACGAGGCATGGGACCATTTAAAAAATTTTAAAGAACTACTTTGTATCTTTTTTAATAACTAAAATGAGTCAAATGTCCAATAAAAAGTCAAATATGCATATAAAACTCAAATAATGTGCAATTGTGGTGTAACTGACCAATTTCCAACTTCTGGCATTGACTCTGGCCTGGAGAAAGCATGTGAAGACCATATCTAGACACAGTTCTTACCTGTGCACACCAGACCATCCTGGATGATGTATTTACAGCACACATCACACCAGTCCAAGGATGTGCAGTTTAGTATGAATGTGTGTCCTTCCCCGTTCTCCTTTGGAACCCGGGGATCCTGGGTCTGTTCCTCAAAAATGGTCCTCACATCTGGGGGCTTGTAGCTCTTTTTCCGGGCTCTGTGAGCAGCTCCTCTCACCTCTTCCCCCATTTCCTTTTCTCCATCCCCTGCATCCAGGGCCCGGGGAGACAGAGCTCTCCTCCGAGCTTTCGCTTTGGCCCTCATTCCCTGTTTTAGGTTTGGGGAACCTTCTTGTAAAACTAAGTTGGGAGCCTTGTTCAGAAAAAGCAACGATAAAGGGGGGACCGGATACGTGTAAAGTGGTGGAGAAAACTTCCTACTGACAGGCATGGAGGCAGGTAAAATGACAACAGGCTGAGGCTAAAGGGAGAAGAGGAAGACAAAACATTAACCTAAGAGACTGACTTCTAAAAGTAATTTATTACACTTGTCCTTACCCTTAAGTAATGACGTTTACTGAGTAGCCAAAACAAGTACTGAAGTGTTCATACTTCAGATAAATAACAACTCAAAGAAAAGTAACCAAACTACTCAATCCAAACTACTTAATTACTGAGTAGCTTAGAGAAGTACAGCATAACCCGGAATGATCAGCACAGGACCTGAAGTCTGTATGGAGCCCTTCTTATGGCATTCTTGATGTGACAAAAAGCTTAACCTCAGAAGTCAGAAATGTGACCAATTCCAAAGCTTACAATAAATTTGAACTAAAAAAAAATGAGTAAAGAACGAGTTAGCGCAATTAGCAACTGATGGATTTAGTCATGTATTGTGAATAACTAAAATAAACGAGTAATAACTTAAATAATAGTTTTTTAGTTTACAAGGGTACTATGCAAGCAGAGTCACGTTCCGAGCTACACAGGAAAGTAAACATTGACATTCACAAAATTAAAGTAGAAGTAAAAGTAGCTGGCAAAGCAATATTACAGTAAACAAGTATGAAAACAGCCTCCCCTCTTCCGCTGAGGTTCTGTGCTGGTCTTTTCACCCAAATGTATGCCCCAAAATAAAGCAATACTGACCTAAAGACGTGTGTGTGTAAAATGTGTGTGTAACTTGTGAAGCAACAAAAACAATCCACCCCAAAGACGGCAAAAGACGGCCATGCCAAAGACGGCATGTGAACTAGGATGAAACCGAGCGAGAAAGTCCTTTTCTACTTATGATAAGTAAACAAGTTAAATGAACGTATCATTATCAATCCCTTAATGTTTTGCCAGTACCAACCTGTGGAGCTTCGCTGTAAGCATGTGGACGCTTTCGCGGAGAAAGTGTGTGATAGAATCTGCATATCTCTCCCAGGTTTGGGTGGTGAGTGTGAGCAGGTCGGGCAGGTGCACACAGGGGTTGGGTTGCAGCCAGTTGCTAACGAGGTGTGAGCATGTATTTATTACTTTGTGAGGACCAGTCCTCATTATGATATACACTACATAAACAAAAGTACTGGGACATCTGACAATTCCACCAACAGGGACTTTAATAATATTGCATTTAAAAACAGTTAATATGGAGAGTACCCCCTGCGCGTGCGCGCACACACACACACACACACACACACACACTTCTTGGTATATTCTGTGGAAATTTGTGCACATTCATTCTGTAGAGCATTTTCAAGCTCAGGCACTGATGGTGGACGAGAAGGCCTGGCTCGCAATCTCCGTTCCAGTTCATCCTACGTACGTTGAATGGGGTTGAGCTCAGTGCTCTGTGTGGGCCAGTCAAGTCCTTCTACACCGAACTCATCCAACCATGAGCTTACTTTGGGCACTGTGGCACAATCATGCTGGAGTTAAAATGGATCTTCCTTAAACTACGTCCACAAAGTTGGAAGCATGGCATTGTCCTTAATGTCTTGGTATGCTGAAGCATTAAGATTTCCCTTTAATCTTGAGAAATGTTGGCATTTTTCTGGTCCTCAGAAAACATGCCATTTTCACCACAAACTCAAGTTTTTAAGAAATATATAACCCAAAAAGATCTACATTTGATTACTCAGGTTAGGTTAAGGTGTAGCATTACGGAGATCCTCACACATACAGTATAGTAATACCAACATTGTGTTTGTGTGGAACAAGTCGTGGAATGATCTAAAAGTACTTCATAATTTCCACACAAGAAAGGGATATTGCATCTACACAGTTGTCTAAAACAAGAAGACAGTATAGTTGTACTTTAGTTTAAGCTTGTAGAAAAATGACATCAAGCTACTTGCATGCCTAACACTTATTTCTATGACATTAGACACATACACATAATGCTTTAATTACCACGTAACACTGCATTCAAGCAAACACCCTTCCCACAACCACACAGAATGTTTTTTTCAAGTATAAAAAATAAAACATTTTAAACAAATTTAGGCCTACATTAGCACACATACACACAAAAAAGTGATCAAAAAAGATCTTGATCACGAAAATATTTTAAATCAAAGGTAGCAGCAGTTTTTCCGCAGTAGTGTAAATGTCATTTTCTAAAGTGACGTGAACCCTGAGATTTAAAGAGCCGGTTACTGAAATTAAGGAGTCAGCAGATCACGAGCCAAGTACAAGAGGCCAAAACCGTCCTGATTCACCGGGTCTCTTCACTGGATCCCTTCATCTCTTCACTCTCTGAAACATCATCGCCTTTGCTAAAATCTTCCCCCTGAAAAGATAAACCAACACAAAAAAGGGGACTTTGGTTTACCTTATTGTTATAATCAATTACAATCTAAACTGAACACCAAGCTTGATTTCATTATCCCAGTTGATAAAAGCAAGAACCCTAATTATTGCAATATTAAGAGAGCAGGCCTCTTTCCTTCCCAAAACAGTGGCAAATTACAATCTGATTACACATATATTTAATAATCATTTGTTATTATTAATAATTGCATATATTTTTCAGCCGTGTGATTTTGACTGTTAAATAAATCCATTCAGTCACTAATCTAACTGACAGTTACCAATTACAATTATTCAAATATGTCATACATATCATATCAAACATATACCATGCCAACTGGTGACCACTAGCTCACATTAATTGTTAGCAGCTTTAGCATAAATGGTCACAACTGTGGACGCCAAGCAATGATTACTCTATGTATGCATTTTTGTGGAAGCATTAGTACAGATGCATTGGTGCAGTAATTGAGACTGAATATATGATGCAGATAATTTATACATCAAGTATTAATATCAGTTTCGGCCGTGGCTCAGACAATCAGAAACTATCTACTAAAGACTAAATTCGATCACTGTGAGCTGCAACATGATTACAGCTAGTACTCACGCAGCCTCCTTGTTTAGTGAGCCAGGCAGCATGATTGTCCTGAAGGTATTTGGCCCCAAAGCCCAGCACTTGGTTCATTGGATGCCTGTCAATGATGTTCAGGCGGGAGGTGAGTTCACAGATGAGAGCGATCCGGGTTTCGTCCGGGTTTTTTGCGGGGGGAACTTCTTCTGGGCTCAGTCTCTTAAAAAAGGCCTCAGTGATTTTTTGGTAGAAGCCATATGACAGAAGCCCCTGCAGACCTTGCATGAGCCTCTGGTCCTTCTTGATCTACAGAAAGACATACATTAGGAGGAACGATGAAGGAAATCATTCATTTTCATAAACAAAAGTACAGAAAGTTCCCTGACTACTTCCTTGTTTCTCTGAGCTCCCAGACACGCACTTCTATTTCTTTGAAGTTCTGAGTGCAAGCGCAGTTTAGTTGCTGTCAGATAAAACAGGATGTCATTCCAAAGGATTTTTAAAAATGTGACTATTTTTGTTCTGCTGTTTTACTTGCTTTATCATACACACGCGAGTCACCCAAATAAGCAAAGTGGGGGCAGGGTGTGATTATGTATGCCTACATGTTCAAGCCATGCAACATTTTCATTGACCCATGTAGAGTTAATGCAAGCCAACATGTATATAGATCTAAACAGCACAGCTCCTGGGTCACTTAAACATCAGACATGAATTAAATATATAAATGATGTATAAATTATATATATAATTAATTGTAAATAAAATCTTTCTGTTATAATTATATAAATATAATTAATTATATTTATATAATTATAAATAATATCTGTCTCTATGATAAATCACAATAAACACTAAAAGTTTATAAATAATAGCAATACTATAAATACTATTTTTGGCTTCTCTCAGGGTCTACCTTGTGGACTGTGGTGCCACCTTGTGGACTACATATACAGCAAAGTTCAGTTTGTGCTGATTCACTCTGGAGGACTGTGACTAGTGATACCACGAATCACTAGACTTCTAAAAGCAGAACAATCACAGTTGTTACAGCACAACAAACTTACTTTCTCATTAAGTTCATCTCCTTGCTCTCTGAGGATTTCCACTATTCTATCAATACCTGCAGAAAACAGAGGTTAGAAAGATGGTTCATTTAACATTAATTCTGTTACATTTGGCTCTACATTTAGTTAAGCAGGGTACAAAACAGGAGTCATGTTTTATTAGTGCAGTGAAAAATGAAACAAAAAGAGAAGTTACTATTCAAAGGGACACCAGAATCACACTCGATGTCTGAGGGGTAGAAATGCACAGAATCTGTGATCTCAGTCAGCCGACTGACAATGCCTTCCACTTCCTCGTCTGAGCCTGCTGGAATAAACAACAACAAGCCAGAAGTTAATGATGTGTTCAGGCAGATAAACCTAACATTTCCGGTTATTTCATAAGGTCACAGTCTCAACTCTCACCTACTTACAAATCACCAATTCCACACTACCCAGCATCAAACACAAGCATGAAATCCTTACTGTGGCATTTTTTATGAACAAGAAAATGATCTAAAGCAATATCACAGGACTCTTTTAAAACTGTTATAGTATACAGAATCATCTATATTTATATATATATATATATATATATATATATAAATATATATTACAAGTATTCCATAAGAGATGTCCTGACACTCACCTGAAGCTGGGGATGGGCGGAATCTGTTATCTTCACTCACTGGATCATCATCTTCCTTCACTGGCCGAATACAGCGTAACAATTTCAACAGTTTTATTCTTCTCCTTCGTTTTCCTGTTTTATGGTCCTTCTCCGATGGCACAGGTGCCTCCACTGACCCATTGCTCTGTGGGAAGTGAGGGTCTCTGGGATTTTTCCTCTCTGCATAAGCCTGAATGATTTTGTACTGTATGCTGTCTCTGTCTATAATCATCTCAACGTGTCCATTGGCCTCAGTTCTGATCACAAAAAGGAGAAAATTAAGTGTTTACACAAAAGGCATGTCTTTACTGTCCAATAAAAGCTCATATCTTGCTATGTACTGAGGGTAGCCTACTGAACTCCAGTGTTGACCTTAATCATTTCACAGTTTGGGTTAAGAGTGTTTGCTCAGCTGCTTGGAAGGTCATTAAAACCAGGGCTCAGTTTGACAGGAGGGTGTTATTCCCCCTAGTCAAAAAAACCTCTTTGGATTAGTGCCCTGTCCCTTACGAAAATTAACCATGGTTTACTATGATTAAATAACCATGGTTTTCATGGTTTTTTGGGTAACTATGAAGTGGTATATGTATATGAAAACTATGGTAGAACCACAGCTACCATGAAGTGCTATGGATAAACCATAGTAAAACTATGGTACCATGGGGTACCATAGTAAAACTATGGTACCCCAAAAAACTGCATTAAAACCATAGGAAACCATAGTGAATTTTCGTAAGGGCTAACTTGATACTGTTTGTATGTAATCAGATGTCTATAACAGATATTTCCATATTAAATATCCACAAACCTTGTTGCTTAAGGTGCGTCAAAATTTAACTGGATTTAAAAAAGTACTTAGTAGATGTATGGGGCCAATGACCACAGCAGTGTGACATGAATTCACTGTTAGAAATGTGAACTCAACAGACAGAAAATGTGAAAAAGATTGATAATACATAAGGTCTAAGTAGGAATTTCACTTGGAAAAGAAGCTGAGCAAATACGAATTTGTTATAGACAATGCTCACATACAGTACAGACTTAGGTACAAATCAAATTGAGTATTTTTCAAGCCTGCCCAAAATACTGTCCCTTACCCGGAACTATTTTACCGGCTGCGTCCCAAACGACACTACAGAGTATGTCTAAAGAAAACGACCGTTGGAAATGCCTTCAGTAGTGTACTAGGGGAAGTGCACTAGGGTGTGATTTGGAGTTAACAATTAACACAGAAAAACGAAAGCAAACTTCAGGCTGCGTCTAGGCTTGTCCTCGTCCGCTGTCAGCAGAGTTTATCTTTCATTTATTTATGATTCATTTAATTTATGTCTTTCATTAATTTATATTTTATTCCCCTGAGGGAATATATGAACTCGGTACTATTTTGCAAATACAATTTCACAGAAATTACATGTAGATTTAATCAGATGTTAGGCTTACATTCCAGCACATAACAAGTGTCTAAAACTAAAGATTATAATGACTTCTGAGCATTTTCAGGAATAAACACATTAATTAAACGTACATTTGAAGTAACAAACGAAATGTTACGATGTCTTCTGACCCTTATCAGTAATAAATTCAAAAATTGAATCGGAATCAGAACAAAGGTCATGGGGTTTTACAGGAATTAATTAATTAATTAATTAATTACACAAAAGTACATTCAAAGTAAAAACAAAAGTTCTTCTTTTTTAGGAATACATTCACTAAATAAAAGTACATTAAAAGTCTCAATGAAATTCTCTGACTTCTGAGCCTTTTTAGGAATAATTTCAAGAAATAAAAAGTACATTTAAAGTCAAAACCAGAATCAGAACAAAGGGGTCTGACTCCCGAGGCTTTTGAGGATTGAATACATTACATATAAATGTACATTAAAACTCGTAACCTAAACTCTCTCTCTCCTTCTTAAACTCCATCCACTGAGCAGGTTTTCAGTAAATTTCAGTAAACTGTAGATTTACTGTGAAGAGGATAACCAGTACTGTAACCCATAACCAATATAACTTACTGTAACTCGGACACTTACGGGGTTTGTTGCTGTCTTGTGTTTTGCAGGTCAGCCATTCTCCAGCAGCCCGGATACTCTTGAGCAGATCAGACAGACCCTCCAAGCCGGTTGAAGTTCTGGTGTTTGTAGTGTCTGGGTGACTCACAGGTCAGATGATGGGGGCGGTGCACATTGACTATGGCATATCTGTGGGCGGTGCAGGCGGTGACGTCACATCGATGGTTTCTCACTTGGCGGTGACGTAGCATTGATGGCTTCTAACTTGTGTGATAGGTTGAGATGTTGACTGATTTCTCTCTAATTTTGCTTCTCCTGAAGCATATTTGTGAACGAGTCATCAACTTTTTCCTACTTCTCAATTATTTATTTCATTTTTATTATATTAGAATCCACCAGCAGAGGATCTAAAGTGTAGGATCTAAAGTAGCAGCTGCAACAACAAACACTGTTACAACTGTTGTAATTTTCTGCCACCTTTTGGTACTATTTCCCTTTTTTGTTGCAGCTGGGTTTAGAAGTTTACTGAACTGTTGTAATTTTCAGATCTTCTACTGGTAGATTCTGGATCAACTTAGAAGTTGAAAAGAAATAAAACAGGTTATCTTCAAAGTGTTACATTTACAGGGAATTCTAATTATTCTTTACATTGGTTATTCTATACATTCTCGAATGTATGTAAACATAAATAAATTTTTCTCATTTTGGAGCATTTCATTTGGTCGTTTGCATTTCTATATGAGTTTCACACACATTAAATCTCCAAAACAATGGCGAAAAAACAATGTTTTTCTTTGGGCAGCAGCAGTTACTAGAAGTTCAGTGGGGGGTTTTCTGCATTACTGTATTCAGTTTTCTTTAGACATTCCAATACAGTACTTTGGTTCAATTATTGGTTTTGGGGTGTCCTTCTCTTCCCTTTTTCACATTTTTTCATAAACATTTGACTTTCTTACACTATTCTTATGAAATAAGATCATACAGATATTGTGTGAGTAATCTGGCGTGCTTTATTCTCAAATACTTTTTCTCAATCTGTCAAAAATGGCACAAGGCAAGGCCTTAAAAGTGGAGCCACGAGAATAAACAGAGGTGAATGAAGGTTTGTCAAGTTTGTTCTGGTCACAATACTGTTGGGTGCTAAAATATTCAGAATAAAGATTATTTTTGAATGGTCCAACATGGCAGAGGTTTACTTACACATCCGCATGAACAGTGGTCCGCTGTAAACTCCTCGGCATAAAGAACACACTACATTTCAATGATCGTGTTTGTATTCTCTCTTACATTTGGAAAACGCCGGTACTTTCCTTCGGCGGTTTGTCTTTAGTGACTAATATTGCAGTAAGATGTGAGACCTACGTGACACACCCATACTAACATGTCAGTGTCATCGGTGTGTAACATCCCAAATCCTAACATTCCTAAATAGACATTTAGGATAAAAAAGGCATTCAAACAATCCAATCTTTTCATAGAAAACAAAAAGAGAATAACCCAATACATTACATTTTTTGGGGAGTTTTCTTTTCTTTGTTTTTTCTTGAAAAAACAGAAATAAACAAAGAAATAATGCAATTTCCTAACACCATGAAGGGCTGAAATATCCAGAGAGGTAACAAAATTTCATGCACAATAAAGCCTTAAAATCACAAATAATACAAAAACACACACACACAGCAGATCAATAATACATAAATCACTCTCACAGTAGGTTCAGCAAGTTTTCCATCATAGCCATTTTCATGCAGATGCTTTAGTCTATCCTCTCTTTGTGTATCATGGAATACGATACGGCCACTGTTACAAGGTCTGTGATGTCAAGATGAACCATTTTTACCGCTTACATTCAGTCCATAGAAGTGAGGCTGCACATGCCTTGCTAAGGCCTGACTTTAGTGAACCTTAGTGAACCACGGCGTCACAGTCGGCAGTACACAGGAGAGGGCCACTACTTAAAACAGATAACATGTTCCATCACTCAGCTTGTAGGTGCCTTAGACAACCATTCATCTATTAACATTAATGTAATGTAGAAATAAAGAAATAAATGCACAAATGTCATCCATTCATATTGCATTGAATATGGCTCAGATTACTCTATCTTTTGTATCTTAAGATAAATAATTTGACTATAACACCACTGTCACCGCACACAAAACCAAAGAAAAATAGAACAGATGCTCATTTTTTTTACAGATATACTGTATGTACACTCATAATAATGTTGACAGATTCAGATTTCCCACACTGAATTCTCTTCGATGTCTTCACATGGGCACTTCAAATGAGTCCTGATATGGAAAACGGTTGGACACCCACTCGACTGGCTCGGGAAAGAAAAATAAAGGAATTTTCTAGAATGACAGGCACATAATGTCAACTCACCCCCATGGTAAGAAAATCTATTCATAATAATTACACAACATTTATACAATGTTTCCAGATATCTTAGTATTGGCCAACCAGCAGAGGTTTCTCAGTTCCTCAGTGTCCAAAAAGTCACAAAGTGATTAGTGCTCTACTTCAAGCATGGTGAAACTCAGTAGCAGTGTTGTGTGGCTGGTGATTCAAATACCAAGAAAAAACAACAAAACAATAGCTGGCAATCCTCAGATGTGTGAAACCTTTGCCCAATTATGTCGGTCGCTTAGCATAATCATGTGATAGAAACGAGAGCTGAAGATCATGAATGACTGTGTACATTTGGTCAGAAGTAAACACACCACTTTAGTAGTATTTCTTCGTGTGTTAAAAAGATGTTTTTGTTTTGAAGTTTTGGAGCAGTGGGCTGGTTTAGGCAGCAGTGTAACATTCTGTGATCCTGCTAGTTCACTGGAGGTCTTCGTCAAACCTCAGATAAAAGTCCAAGAAAACATTTTGGAAACAGCAGTGTGCAGTCTTCATGGCAACCAATCCGTTCATCTCATCTAAGTTTAGTCCGAAGGTAAACCAAGTCCAATCGTAAGTCTATCATAAATAGAACAATAAATAAAAGCAATAAATAAATGCAAACAAATTCGATAAAAACCCTTCTAAACCCACAGTGATTCCAAGGAAGTAGCGCCAGTCTTTCCTTTTCTGTGTGGTTCTTATGCAGAAAGGTGGCTAACCCTGTTTGAGGCTCCTTGTGGTCATTCCCAACGACCTTTTCACCTCTCCATCGCATTCTTCTCTCTCTTCTCTCTTGAGCAAGTGAACTCTGATACTTCCATGAGTAGTGAAAGCCGTGGTATACGGGAAACTAATCTCCTTACACCAAAAGCAGTGTTGCCTCACACAGCTGTCTCCAGGTCCTCACGCGTCCCCGACTGCTGGCTGTCCAGATAGGAAGCCAGTTCAGAATCGCCAGCTTCCTGAGCGCAGTCCTTGGCTGTTTTCCCCTAAAAGAAAGTGAAATATGTCTCATAATATAGTTCAGCTTTAAATATTTAAGCAATATTAAATATCTAATATGTCAGGTGTATCAGATTTTGTATCATGTGAGGATATACAGTTAAAAATAAAACAGGCAGGACTGACGTGTACAGAACTGACAGCAAGAAGTTTTGTAAAGATATTACATTGCATAACATGAACATGGCAGATAAGAGGGGAATTCCTGAGCAAAGTTGATTAGGAGTCTAGGACATAAATAAGAGCGATGCAATGTCACGTGTTTCAATAAAAAATAAATCACTTACAAGGAAGTTTGTTTTGCTGGGAGAAGCCCCAGCCTCGACCAGGAGTCGACACACCTCATGATGTCTCTGACGTGCAGCTTTGTGAAGAGCAGTGTCACCACTGAAAGGGGAAAAAAACATTCAGACATGTTTGGGGTTTTTTGTGCCTTGCAACATAAATCATGTACTCATGATAAGCATCGACAGGGCTGCTTCAAACGAGGAGAAAAAAAATATGTTCAACAAAAAGATCTGTCCATGTCAGCACTCTCTGTAAGATTTAATTATTCCATTTATTATGGAATGTTCAGGTAAATGTTCATGTAAAGGGAAACTAAGAATAACAATTAGAAAAACATGTGTAAGGACTTACGACTCCTTCTCAGTTAGATCCAGGATCAGCTTTGAACCTGAAAGCAGGAGACATAAACTAAACTAAACAGACACATACAACTGATGCTGAGACCTTTAAGAAAAGCGTTCGGTTTGTGTGGGTTGGGTTTGTTTTAAGAAGAGTATAAGCAAATGGATTTTGCACCCAGTGCAGGCCACAAAATGTGAAATTTGGTTCCATTCATGTGTCCACTGTATGCTGAGGCTCTCACCTTGCTGTAGGATGAAGCTCACTAACTCGGTGTGGCCATTCTGAGAGGCCAGGTGCAAAACAGAGTGACCTCTTGAGTCCCTGACCAATAAAAAGAGCTCACTACTGCAGGAGCTGGACAACTGAGAAGAAGAAAAAAGGTTTGAACACACATTGTTTTTTAAAACTGCTGCTCTTTGGGGGAATAAAAGCCTAAAAATTGGTCATGAAAAGGGCAAGTTGTTAAAAAACAAACAACAAAATGTAATAAAGTGACTTGTTGCAAATACGCACATGATGTCCTCCCACATAATAACTAATATAACTTCCAAACAAGGTGTTCTTTGGAACAATAACTCAAATTTGGATCCCCAAACAACCTTCAAAGTGTGCAATGAACATTTTTAGTTTAAAGAAACATATTGATGATTAAACTTGCCTCAAGTCAATTCGATGCGTCATTCAGTGTGTTTATTCACCATTAAGGAAGTGGTTTTCAGACGGTTACTTAGAAAAAGGTTAGTGGGAGTAACAGCCTGAAAACCCCCATGACCACCCCTCACATTTTCGTATGTAACCCAGCTCACTGCAGTCAGGCATCCACGTCACCAGACTTTCGTTTTGTTTCTGACATCCAGAAAATTTCTTACCGTTTTCAGGTCACCTGAGCCAGCTGCAGTCAGCAATGCTGTAAAACAGAGAGAGTTTAGTCATACCCTGTACAAGCCATAATGCAGTCATTTCATTTTAAAAACTTTATAGCTCTATGTTCTATGTAGAGTCTCAGGTGAAATTCAGCTGACAAAGCAGTCACTGGAAACTATGCCTCTACTACTCAGAGACTGCTATCAGTTCATGACACAATAAGGGCTTAGTCAGAGGGTGAACGGCCAATGAATGACTAACAATACAGTTACGGGAAAACAGGGAACTTACAGTTTTCGCCCATGTAGTGTAAATAGCCTGAGGCTAATAATAAATGCAGCTTACAGCTGTGGACATTTATAAGAACAACAGGTTTGTACTTCTACTGTACCTTGCTCCTCTGTTGTCAAGGGAACACTGGAAAAACAAATTAAAAACACAAGTTCTTATTTTTAAGGTAGAATAAACACCATGCAATTCCTATTTCACAGCAGGTTTTGACATGTATTGCTGAGCTAACTAACTAGCTATGCTCATTTTGAATCATGCAGATAAAGTAGGAGGTTCATTCTGCAGTGAGTCACACGGTGTCCTAAATCACACTGACAGGTCTGCGCCCTCTTAAAGAACAGGATTAACAGGTTTTGGTGATAAAATTGTATGCAAATTATTTGGGTGACAAATGACAGTATTTATTAGCAATGATAGTTCAAGATCAATTTGGACCAAAAACCATCTGGGAATTGTAAATATTATTTTTTTACACCACTGAGGGGCTTTTTTTTCTATGATCACTTTCCAGCACGCCTGTAAAAGTTACTGCATACATGGTGTGATATTGCCATAACCAACACAGTGCACAGGACTGAGCCTCTGTTTCTGTCCACACCGCACCTTTAAAAGTAATAAAATACATGGAAAAAATAGAGCTCTGGTATGTGTAAAAGCCCTACAATGGTTGTGTATGATTTTTCTCTGGGAAATATAATTGATATTGCATTGAAAGAATTCTTGAGTAATGATGAATGTTTTATACGGTTTTATAGTTGGCGTTTGTAAATTAATCATCCAATTTCAGTACCTGACCTCCCTAATGCAACCAAATCTACACAGCAATGGTCCAACATTTACTGTAAATCTTCCCAGAAGGGCAGGGTCTTACTTTTGGAAATACAGTTTATGACTTTTAGTAGGGCTGTAATGATATGAGATATGAAACTGAACCTGCGACACTCAGATCCACGAACCTGTGTTGCAGAATGAGAAGGCAGAAATTGCTGGGGAGTTTCTTTTGGGTCAAAAATTGTGATACAAACACAATTTTTGACCCAAAAGAAACTTTGGTGCATCATTACAGCCCTACTAAGCATAAATATACGAAAGAGACGAAAGAGACACTTTTATAAGCAGTTTCAGTCACCAAAGGCCTATGGTGCACAGGCCTTAACTGCTATTTGTGAAACATTTCTGTTATGAGGAACATAATTAACTGATTACATTTATTCTGAAAGTGATTCTCACCTTGAGCTGGGCTCCACCACCACATCTGGCATTTCTGGAACTCGACCCTGATTCATCGGTGGAACCTCATGGTCTAGGATGAACACCTCATCCTGACAAATTTCCGTCACAAAGTGCAGGTGCTCCTATAAAAAGAGAGACAAGCTGGAACTACTGGGTCTGCACTGAAAAGAGTGATGCAGAGAAGCTGCCTGTCATTTATGCTTGAATAAAATTACATGAATTAATCTAATGGCATTTACCAAAAATAAACAAACCGATAGACAGAGCTGTTTTGTCTTAGCGTATTTTATCAGTGTGGAAATGATGCACACATTTAAATCAAATCATTTAAATTCCTCACTTTTTACAGTGAACTAATTTAAATAAATATTAATAAATAATAATAAATAATAAATAAATAATAAAGCCTACCTGAGCCTTGTCTATACGGTAAAACCGGTCAGCTGATGTGGCTGGAAAAAAAAACAGCAATGAATGTATGTTGAATTTAAACTATGCATTATAGATTTTGCAGATTATGTGCAAAAATGAACAGATATGACTTACAGTCGAGGAAGCTCCAGTTAGGAGACAGTCTGTGTGCAGAGGCAGGCCTGGGCAAACCCCTGCTCTCATCCTGAGAAAGACACTGTTCTCTTAATCACACTGTTTCATTTGTAGTTACACGGAATGTTAATAAGAGACAAACATTTTGATGCACAAACTCTTTTGTTATAATTCAACAATGAAAAAGAATTCACAAATAGACATTTATAATATAGAGACTCACTGACAGAACAGAAATGAAAATAAAATCAAGAAAATAAAACACTCCTAGGCAGATGAAACGATAGCATATGCATACAGTATTTACAGATTAAGTATTTAAATACAATTAACAGATACTGGGAGCTCTAAGGTAGTGGAAAATTACAGTATAAGATATTTACCTGATAGTGCACTCGATGGCCAGCAGAGGGAGCCTGATGCAGGTCCTATAAAACAGAAGAAAAGAACCATTTAACACGCGACTGATTCAAGTGAGAGCCAGAAATTCAGTCCTTAACTAACAACAACCTGTCCACTCCTGAAAACGTTAATCAAAAATACCACATTCGTTTGGTATCCTCTACCTTCATACCCCAGCGTATATAAAACTATGTATATAACTTAGTGATTTTATATCAAGTGCAAAAGCTGGAAAGCTTTTCAGCATAAGAAAAAAAAATCAGCATAACAAAATAAAATGTAATAATTTACCACTTCAAGCCACCCACGAGATGCTATAGTGCTGTTTTTGGCTATTCCTAAATGAAAGCGCCACACCAGTGCACACCAGTTTACAGTTCTTACATAAGAAGGACATCATTTCATTCCCACAAATGTTTACTATTCAGCGAATGTTTGTGGAAATAAAATGAAGATTTGTCTTCCATCAGGAGGTGGAATGATGTAATTTAATGCAGGATTCCGTAAGATTTACGAAAATGTGCACAGGATATGAGGAGGAGTGTGAGGCTACTTGATTTGTGAAGTGGCTTTACTCCAGAAAGTAGAAAAAAATGGCAAAATGTTCACTGCATGGCATCGGCTTGATTTGAGCCACTGAGAGTCCATGCGAATATTCCCTTCAGTGTCTCCGTACTAAAGAATTATTTTTCCACAAAATACACAGCACTTTCAGACATGTCAAGTTTTATAAACTAGGCTTATTTCTGCCGCTCATTTTTTTATGGAAGTAAAAGGCACTGGAATCCATTACATCACCTTTACATTACCTGTCTGCAAAAAAAAAAAAAAAATCTCCTGTCCAAACTGTGCTTAACAACTGGCACTGTTCAACCGTGATGTTCATTTGTTTAATGCCAGGTATGGTTCCATTCTGTCAAAAATTGGAACTTTGGAAGAAGAAAATTGGAAGAAGGGTCACTTCTTTTTTACCCCCAGCATAACTTAACATTCGTAGCGGAAAGTCACATATCTAAAAATCGTGAGTTTTTCACAATCAGCCAAAGTTTATTTTCTTCTTTTTCGTTTTGAAACCATTACTACTACGTAATGTTAACGGAAGCTTTCAAATGTAGCTAAAAATAATAACCATTGCCAGCCTGAAATCTGACCATGTTTGACCACGGCGTAAAGTGGTGTAAAATAGCTCTAAGTTTGTGTGCCAGGAGACTGGAGTAATTACTGCATGTCTTTGCTGATGGTGAGCTTTCCTTGATGAAAAGGAGTGCTAAAGGGCCAGGGAGGATGCTCTGCCCCAGTATTCAGAGGCAGCGCTGCACTGACGGCAGAGCATCTGGTCTGGTGGAGGAAAAACACTCAGGGGAGCGTCTCACCTCCTGCAGTCTGTCAATGTAGAGTCGACATGTTTCTAGGTCACAGTCTCCTCTTACCACCACGATGCCAACAGGGGTAGCTGCAAATACACACACACAAACACACACACACACACACACACACACACACACACACACACATCTCCCATAAATGTCACATCCTGAAGCACCGTCATTGTTATACCTATCTGTGAAGGCAATACCGTGTCAGGCAAGGAATTTATACAAATCTTTCTACTCCTACAATTATCACGTTTCCTGTCTTATTCATCTATACTGAAAATGACTGAAATGCACCAGTATTCACTCAAACCATTTTACGACTGGACATTTTAACATTTCAACATTCATCATTTTAACTCTGGACTTCTTGCATGTCTTTGTGACTCCAAACAAGAACACAAAGCACCACTCGTATAAATCCGTGGTAGGCGGCCACTCACAAATGTCCCGCAGTCGCTCCTTGTCACATTGCAGATTTTCGTACTCCTGCAGGCTGATACGGTTGACCCGCAGTCGCAGGCGTTCAGGAACTGCATGTGGGCTGCATAAAAAAGAGACACACACAGAGGGACACGCATTAACACACCTGTAACACTCTGCCACACCTGGATAAAGAAGGCAAATGCAATGGTAGAACATCGATTTCCCATTTTTGTCACTATTTTTTCACTCGCCTTATTCTCACGACAGAAACTTTATGATGTCACACACAGGCTGGTAACAGGGTTATTAGTCAGTCAGCAGCTATGAGAAAGTGTAGGAAAAGTTTTGAAGCCATTAAATTTGGGCCAAAAAATTGCAAAGACACTTTTCCACGGCTACTGACTCTGATTACTGATTACTGTTTCCAACTTAACAGAGTGTAACAGAGTGAAATGGCCACCGTGTGAATAAGATAAACTTACCGGACCTGAGTAGAACCCTACAATCCGCACAAAGTGTGTGGAATGTGTGGTTTGCTAACTTTAAAGGTACAATAAGCAGATTTTTCCTGAAACAATATTGCATTTGAAGTGAAGGTGAAAGACAAGAGCCAGTTTTGTTAAGAGTGAAAAAATAATACAAAAAATATTATAATAATAAAAGAATAATAATTATTATAATAATAATAATTATTATTATTATTATTATTGTTTTATTATTGTACCTTTAAAAATAGATTAATACCCTTAGAAGTCTAGAGCTTTACAGTGGATCTGTTATGCTCCTTAAATGAACATTAATGACATAATGAATCAAATTTACATCTGATGTACATTCTAAATTAAACACTTTTTAAAGCTGCTTAACTGTATACTTCCATGTTAAAAAAGTTGTGTGGTTTAAAGCTTTAAATCCACACTTTCCACAGAATTTCTTTATTTTCGACAGTGTTAACAGTGACTTCTAAGGGGTAACACAAAGCTACTACACATGAAGTGAGGGAGAAGGTTATGAAAAATTACACTGAGGGACAATATGTTTATACATAAACTGGCAATGTGGGCAATGTCTGACGTTCAGGTGAGCCTCTATGAGATCTAAGCCTGCATCCAGATACTCTTCACTTCTGTCTGGGTCACAAGGGTCTCCTCTAACTTGGACCACGGTGTATTTCACTACTGGCTGATGGTGCAACAAAACACGTGACACTGAAGACACACACCAGACGAATGGGTGGAGTGGACAAACACAAGCACACAGACAGACAGACACAAACAAAGCGGAAATAGTGTGTGCTGCACACACAGTCACACACGGGCCCTCTTTCCGCACTCACACACACATACACGCGCACGTACACACACACTCGCTCGCCATGGCTGAGGAGCGTGAGGTGGGTGTGCGAGAGTGTGTGTGTGGCGAGGGTGAGAGAGATATACTTACACAGAGAAGGAGTCTGGGGGAGCAGAGAGGCGGCGCAAATCTGCTGCGCACACTTTCTGAATGCTGAACGCCAGCACAGGCAACACAGGAGCACAGGCAAGCCAGAAAGAGAGAGAGAGGGAGAGAAAGAGAAAGAGAAAGAGAAAGAGAGAGAGAGAGAGGCAGGGGTAGATGAGAGACAAACATGGATAAGGGGTTCAGTTAATTAGCATGAGGGAGGTGGAGAATTAAGGAAATAGTTCAGAGAAAAATTACATTTACACAATGTTCCTCCAAATGTACTCAATCAGGCAATGCATGTTTGGGCTCTCTTTCTTCTTTAGTTTTCTGATACAGTTAACAAGTAAACCCTCAGCTATGAGACTAATGTAGCACATAAGAAAAGTACAGACACAATTCAAGCATCAGAAATGCACTGTTTTAGTTACACTGTAAAAGAATCCCAAAAGTCAGATTAATTTAAAATTACCTCCTTTTTCTTTACTAACCCTTTCCTTCTTATTTTTTTCAACCTAGGCAATTCATATACTGCCCACAGTACTATTGTTCTACATATATTAAGTACATTAGCTCGTCTGAAACTGCAAAACTGAGCAACAGATAATTTTACTACTTCACACACCAAACATGATTTGCTCAACAACATTTGCGGTAAAGGAAATTGTGTAAATTGTGATTTTTTTTTTTGGCCAAACTACCCCTTCAAAGAAAGAAAAAGAAAATGCAAGAGAGGGAAAGAAAGGCACTGAGACGCTGCAGAGCACAACACGCAGGAGTGAAGAGGGCTACGGTGATTAGTGCTGTTCAGAGAGGGCTCTTTAGACAGGAAACAGAGATGCAGAGAGGGACTGGGAGCTTAAACAGAGAAAGACTAACAGCAGGCAGAATCAGACAGGTTAGTTACACAACCTGAAACAACCACCCAAACCTGAAAATGACATATTTCTGTGTGCTTCTGAATACATTTCGTTCTCAATGTAGAACTTGTGCTTGTTTGTGGTACAGTGTGTGTGTGTGTCTGTGTGTGTGTGTGTGTGTGTGTGTGGCTCATAAATAGTTCACAAACTCACTAATTTAAATATTTAGGTAATTTAAAAAGTTAATAGACAGATAAATAACATAACTGGTAGCTAGCTACATGGTGAAAGAAACTACTGAAAAAACTAGCTAGCTAGCTAACTCCTCTATTACCTAACAGGCTTAAGGTCCTCCATGAAGGGAGGCTAAGAGAATTAAAGCACTTTTTGGATGCATTACCAAAAGAGTAGATGCTGGCACTAACCCACAGCAACAAGATCTCATAAATGCATGTATGTAAGGGGCCTCAAAACACCCTATATGTAATCACACTACTGCTGTTGCAGTATAACAACAGTTAACTGAGCTCGCTTATGTTTACTGAGTCAGAGAAATAGTCCAGCTAGACTGTGGAGATGACCATAGACAAAAAAGGAGCATGGGCACTATAAACTTTGAATCTGTGTGTGTGCATGTGTCTCACTCATTGAGCAGCGGGACAGAGGTACGTCTCTTGCTTTTCTGCACCATGTTGGCCTGGTTGCGGAGGGAAATGCGGAGTGTGGAGGGTGCTAGACGACATGGCTCTCCGTCCACTTGCACAGGAATGGTCTTATAGGTGGTGAGAGTCACCTCCCTGCACTGGTGCAGCCGCTCCCCATGGCCTCCAACCTGCAGTGCTGCCTGGTGGGCAAGAGGAGAAACAGAAAATCATGTGATTGTTTGCAAAACAGATTTGTTAACTTTGGAGAGACATGGCTTTTTGTGGGTTTGTAATAATTTGTTCTTTAGATCTTAGAGGACAAAAATCCCCTACATAAGACCAACGCATTGTATCGCCTTGTGATGCCAGCACTCAAACCACTCAGCTGTTTAACCACCTTTGGGCCAAAAGAGTTTCGAAATGTGCTTCTAACAGTGCCTTGAAAGAGGAAACTGTCAAAACAATATTTAACCAAAACATGGTCTTCGTATTAGGGTGAATATGATGAACACGAAGTTCAAAATATTAATGAATAAATATAAATCAATAAACATTTATGAACAAAAGCTGTTTTAAGTTAACAAAGAATTGAGGTATCTTTTCTTGCTAAACTGAAAAGTAACATTTCAAAAGAACGTAAAGTGTCTCCAAAGTTTAGATGGTAGGGTACATTCAGATGCAACATCTAATCACCTTTTCCTGTCTCACAGTATTTGAAAGTCAAAATAGTCAGAGCGGAGTTACGTACCAGGGAAGCCATGGTGAAGCCAATGACCTCGATGTAACCATCATCATGTCGCTGAGGTTCAAAGTCTCTGTGGTCTCCAGTGTTGCCCCAGGGCATGGTCCCTGCACAGTACCTGTGAAGGAGGTGTGAGGAGAGTGTGAGACTAGGAAAGGAAAGATCACATGCTGTAGAAGCCACAGTATCACAGTCAATAACACATAATGTTGTTTTATATTAATTAGATTTTCATTATGCTTTGAATTTGAGTGTAAAGTAGAGGTTTGTCTGAGTAAAAGTAATCCTTTACGAAAAGGTGGGTGTCAATTTTAAAATCTTTAGGGTGCAAATTCAAACAATGTTTTATCTAGAGTCCAGTTTCGAGTTTCTGTGGTCTGAGTTCAAGTATTAGTGTGGGTTAGACTAAGCCTCAGATCTCTAGAGTAAGGGTCAAATATCCAGTTTCTAGGGTAAAGTGTCAATTTATCATACGTAAATATCACCAGAGTGATGTGAGTTGGGTCTCAAGATCATTGTTGTTATGGGCACTGAGGAACCTTCAGTCAGTCTGATAGAACAGGAGCTCTCCATGCAGTAAAAGCAGTGTTTAACAGGAAGAACAGGTACGCTAACTAGCCAGCATAATAGCTAACAAAATGAAATTCAGCTAAATTAGTTCTTATACTTTGTTCTGCTATTCTGTGAGAAGGTTCTTTTACTGTGATAGGGTCATTATATGTAGCCATATTGAACCCTCCATTGCTGTGAGCTGCAGGAGAACGGATTTGCATGACAGTAGCAAAACATACAAAATGATGCATAAGGCTAATGCTTTTGTTTTCGATGGCAGTTCTAATTAAATCTGTTTTGTTCCCTTTTTTATTCCTGTGGCTGAACTTTTGCAAGAACAGTCAAGTCATAAGTTAAGTGTGAGTCTGAGTCATCAGCCAATGTGCAACTAGAGTCTGAAGATAAGCTCTAACAAAATGATAGCAATAATACTTGCTCTCTTCTCTCTGGTGCCCAAAACAGTTGGCTCAAACACAGTATTAAACTCGTCTGCTAAATGCCAGAGATGTACACTCCTGCCCTAGGCATTCATTTACAGCAATCAAAGACAGGACCAAAATCTCTTTTACTTAAGGCTCAGTGACTTGGCTGTACTGGAGAATTCTGTGTAACGATTAAAATATAAATAAAGACAAAGAAGAGAGGCAGATTTTACATAAACTGAAATAAACATGTACAAAAAGCAGACAGACCCATAACTCAGAGAGAAACAACCATCTTTAACAGCACGATGAAAGATTTTGCTGGTGAACATACCTAGGAATATTTAAGAAGACAATGCACTGGAACTTCAGTTCCTGGATCTTCGCAGTGAGATCAGTACCGTCACACTTCACAGTCCGACCAGAAGGAATCAAAAAGAGAGGTAAAGAAGAAAACAAAAACAACATAAAAAGCCAAGAAACAGTGTCAGTGATGAGGAGGATTCTTGCAGGGGAAATGTCACACTTGGGTAAGATTAGCAGTGTGGGGGGGCTTGTGGTGCCACTCATTACCGCTAGTACTAATGGAACGGACAGGGCATGTCAAATTCAGCGCCCGCTTCCACTCAGGCCAGAAGCTTCCGGAAGGCCTGGGCGACTCACCACTACTCTGACGTGCTTGGACAGGTCCCTGGAGCTCCTCTGCAGGAAATCGGAGAAGGCAGCCTGAGGGGACAGCGAAACACACACACAGTCAATTTTTTCTATCCTCTACTCTTTTATTCATCTAACTCTTTCTCACACAGTCTTTCTCTCTGTCTGTCTCTCTTTTTCTCTCAGTTTTTTGCAAATACATGCAAAGGCTGGAGACATCAAGGTGAAATCTGGAACCTGTGTTCTTTTAACCAGCTCACAAAACTTACAAACAAAACGAATCTCTCTTGCTCTCTTGTTGGCTAGCATAGGGAGGCTCTCGTCTGTTACTCAAGACTGGAATTCTACTCACCCCTGCATAGAACATCTTGTTGCGGAAGCGGCTGTTGAATTTCTCTGGGTTGGCCTCTGCAGAGTAACAGAAAAGCACAAACAGCTGAGCTGTAGCTGTGATCGACAATGCATGAATTCAACACGATTTCAAAAATACAGACACAATATCAGTACGGCTTCTTCAACATGCTTCTATCCATGTTTATTAATAACAGTATGTCTTACAGTGTCAGAAGCCACATAAACAAGAATACTTAAGATTACTCAACACTGAACACTCAACACAGCATGAGGCATGTGTTGGATGCTTTAGGAATGCTGTTTACTCAATGCAAGTTTCCATTATGTGGCCGCTGCCTGGAAAAAAAACTTGTATCTCCAGTTTTTACATAACTTAAAAAACATACACAGTATCATTTTAAGGATGAATGGGTCTATTTTAAGAAAGTTTATTTTGCTTAACAAGTATCTTTTTTTTATTATGAGACAGCATGGTAGCTATTTGGGGTAAGGGGAAAACTGATTTATTACTGAATTATCAGTGTAAAGGAAAGTACATTATAAAGCCACTAACCTCTGGACTCATGAAACTCGAGCGTGACATGGGCATCAAATCCAAGGCTGAAGTAGTTATTGAACACATTCAGAGGAAGCTGGAGAAGAGACATGAAAAACAATAAACACTCAGTATTGCCCCCTAGTGTTTAATAAGTGCTTAAGTGACCATTTGTCATACGTGAACAGACCACAGCACACCACAGTGTGAACAGCACAAAATTATTTATCTACATTTACCACACTCAGCAAGTGAAGCAGCGGTCAGCCCGGAGCACAGTGCCCGGGGAGCAGTGTGAGGGTACGGCCCTTGTTCACATGTACCTCAGAGGTGCCACTAGGAACCCATGACCTTCTGATCGCAGGGGCAACTCCCTAACCAATAGGCCACCTGCTGCCTAGTGCATTATGATGCACATCACTATGAGTGTTTATGGCCGTTGGATGATCTTGTTCACCTTTTGTGTGCCCTCTTCGGGCTGGACGGGTGACCACTCCACTTGCAGATTCCAGCGGTCCAACTGGACCACTGTCCCGTCCTCTACATGGCACAAGATCTTAGACACAGGCTCATCTGTGTAACCCTGAGTGGGAGGGAGGGTTGGCGAGAGAGAGAGAGAAAGAAAGAACATGTGTTGGGTTTAATGCCTTTATAAAGCCATTACCTGCCATTACGTTGACCTACAGGGAGTTTTTTCCTCAGGGGATAAATAGAGCCCTTGAGTGCAAGAACTGAAATGATTACCGCATCCATTCTAATATACAACCAGAGAAAGACTGCAAGCAGGTTATTGCCATTACTGGGTCAATAACAGTATTTCAACTGTAGCATGAAAGCAGAGAGAGAGAGAGAGAGAGAGAGAGAGAGAGAGAGAGAGAGAGAGACTCCAGACGTGTCAAGGTCACTGCTTGCTAGTCTTCAAACCGTCAGCAGCAGTGACAGTACGTGCTTAAGGATATAATAACAAAGTGGTCCACTTAGCTGGCATCAATCCCTTTCAAACCTACTATTACAAATCAAGCTATGCCTACAATAATATATTTAATATATTATATATGTTTGTAATACATATTTTCATATATTACAAACAAGCAAACAAACAGGCAAAAAGACCAATCCTATCCCGACAGCTGCTCGTCACATCTCTGTGTCCCATTAACGATATTCAGAAAGAAACAATTATTCTTTTACTCATCACTTCCCCCTGAACAGCATTAGAATGCGATTTCCACACGGATTTAACACAGCATTCATTAGCGAACATAATCATTGCTAATAACAGCCCCCCTCGCCTGTGCCTCCATGCTACTCTCAAAAACCTCACATCCCCCTTCTTTTCTCCTTTTCCCCCTCCTTTTTCCCTCCGCTTTCCATTTGCACCCATCCGCATTTCAAGCAGCGTGCCTCTACGGAGGCTCGGGATTTGCTATTTGGAGTATATTCAGCACCGTATATTAAAAGGTTTGCTAATTAGCATTAGCAACACACTTTCATTACACCCCAACTCAGTGTAAGTGGCATAGATTAGGGTTGAAGGTGGAGCTCAGAAAGTAAAAGGCAGTCTTCTGCAATGGAGATAACGATAGCACTGCTGAAGGTAAAATGTGCATGAATTAAAACGATTTCTACACAACAGACATGAAGTATGAGCTCTCCCTTGGAGTAAAAAAAATAAGCAATACACTGCTTTTGTACATTTAGGCAAAAAACATCAGACATACTTAAAACGAATGTTACCGACTTTTTAAAATGTTATGGTCTGTAACCTTTAGTGCATTATGTTGAGTTGTATCATGCAAAAATCCCTACATTTTTTAAGATAACATAATTGACACAAAATTTCATTATTCAAGAAGCTAATGACCCCAAGCATTTTTTGAAATTGTGGCAAAATTGTAGTCATACAACTGTTTGTATGATTCAAATGGTGCTGGATATATTGGATATATGCTATTTCCAAAAATCACTGTATGGCAAATCAGTGCTCCTGTCATAAACACATGGGGTGGTTATTTTGATAAAGCTCATACATAAACATTCACATGCATTAAAATGCAGTTATAGTGTCATCTACATTTGTATTTCAAGTATTTTAAGTATTTCTTATAATAAAAATTTGAGAGAGCAGCTCAGCTTAGCTTTCTGGCCTGTAGTGGATGTCATGGAAGACCCAATTTTCCTTGCTGTGTTTCTTTTCTAAATAATTTGAAGTATTATGTAAACACTTGTTTCAAAATGAACTGTTCATCCACCCCAGCCCATATCAGTAAACTAAGCTGCTAAAACCACCCATTTGTAATTAATGTTTGTGATTATTATAAAAACACATGCTAAAATACAGGGCAGCCAGTCAGAGCAGAGCTTTTTTATAAGGACGGTGAAGGCTAAAGAGAGGGTCTAAATAATGATACAATAAAATATACAGTGTGACCCCTTTAAAGCACAGACCTTAATGTCATCTCTGAAAAAGAGAAGACATGCAAAAGAGCAGGTGAAGTAAAAATGCTTCCTATTGCAGAAAAGTGAATCACTCATATGCACAAAGTTTCTCATCAACAGGGCAGAATTAAGATGACTATGACTCACTCCTCCCCAGTTGAGCGTCCTGGCGAGGTCATTTCCTGTGCCAAGAGGAAGCACTGCCACTGGAGGCTGCGGGTTCATTTGCAGTTCATCTAGAGCAGACAGGATCCAGCCCACCTACAGAAACACACATGCACAAACAAACAAACACAATAACCACATCAAACATCAGCATGGAGTATTTAATTTAAAAGATTTATCAAACCCAACCTTCCTCAACAATTAAATGATCAATAATTAAATATATATAAAATTATTTATTACAAAATCATTATTGTTCATTTTATTATTATCATTATTATTATTAGTAGTAGTAGTAGTAGAAGTAAGCAACTGCTGGTTAGCTTAGATCAGCGTGGATACGCAGAGTAACTATAATTATGTGTAATTACAGGACAAGGGTTAATGTGTGACCTTCTTTCCCCGCTATTCCTCACATCTCTCACCAGGGGGAGGTGTGTTCTAAACATATTCTATACTGCAAAAGACACGGCCGTGTTTTAGCTTACCGTCCCGTCTCCTCCACAAGCAAGGATGCGAAGATTTGGCACTTTCCTGTACAATTCCAACCTGGGAAAAAGAGAGACCAAAATAAGAAAGGCCTGTGATTCTTACCTATCAACGGTCCATCCATGTAACATGAACTGCCTGTGAGGTTTAAGGACATTTGCTGCAAAAAATTTTCAATAGGAGGCTGTTCAGATCTTGCTATTTTCTTTGCAAAAATGATAAAGCTGACAGAACAAATGGCAAAAGTGCTATCTTGGGAGTAAAGCCAAAAACCCACACACAAACTTGTTAGCTCTCAAACCTTGAAGCTGTTCAAAATGCTTTTAGGGCAAATGTGCTTTTATCCGTAGTTTGGAAAAGAAAACCATTAAATTATTATTTAGGTGACGGCTGCTCTTTGTAACCAGAAAGACATTTGCTGCTCAGATTATTAGCAAATAGCTCCTTTATGCTAATTTATGTGTTGGAAAGTAAAAGCAAGAAGAAGGCAGTGCTGCAATTTTTTGCTCCATCCACCAATCAGTCAGAACATTAAACCACTGACAGGAGAAGTAAATTACATGATCTTGTTTCAAATTTCACTTGCCAAGGGGTGATATACATTAGAAAGAAAGTGAACTTGAAGTTGATTTGGCGGAAGCAGGAAACATGACTGAGTGACTTTCACAAGATCTCCGGATCAGAACATCTCCAAAACAGCAGGTATTGTGGGGTGTTAGTGGTCAGTACCTACCATAAATGATCCAAGTAAGGGCAACCACTGAACCAGCCACTGGGTTAGGGGCACTTAAAGCATATTAATGCATGTAGGATACAAAGGCAAGTCTGTCTGACCTGAAACCACTGAAGAGCCACCATAGCACAAACTGCTGAAAAAAGTTAATGCTGGCTGTGACAGAAGGCTGTCAGAACACAGTGCATCGTAGCTTGCTGCATATGGGACTGCATCTCTGCAGGCAAGTCCATGTTGACCTCTATATTAACATCCACAGTGGGCATGTGGATCTTGGAGCAATGGAAGAAGGTGGCCTGGTCTGATGAATCATGTTTTCTTTCCCAGAATGTGAATGGCCAGGTGCACTTACCTTGGGTAGCGATGGCACCAGGATTCATTGTGCATTGGAACACACTGGAAGGAAACAATCCTGTGGAGGCAGAATGACGCTCTGGGAAACGTTCTGCTGAGAAATCTTGGATCCTGACATTCATGTGGATGTTACTTTGACATGTACTAGCAACCTAAACACACCAAATACACCCCTTCATGGCAACCATTTTCCCTAATGCCAGAGGCCTCTTTCAGTGGAATAATGAGTTCTGTCACACAGGAATGTTCAGGAATGACAGAGAGTTGAAGGTGTTGACTTGGCCTCCCAATTTCTCAGACCTCAGCCAGATTGGGCATCTGTGGGATGATCTGTGGGAAACTTGTCTGATCCACAAAGGGCCGCCTCGCAACCTACTGGACTTAAAGGATCTACTGCTGATGTTTTGGTGCCAGATACCCCAGCACAACTTCAGAGGCTTTGCAGAGCCCACTGTAGGGGTGATCTATTGTGGTGGTGATTTGATAAAATACAAATAATACAAATACTCTCCCCCCCCAATACTCCCTGTATGAAACCTTCATGATAAAAAAAACCGTTAGAAATGACCAAAAATGATACAGAAGAAAATGTTTTACAAAAACATAAATGTTGCATTAAGTTTACAAGTAAATAATGTTTTGCCTTTTTTGGAGACAATATTCAATAACATAGGACTATTGTGTAAGACTGTGCTCTTTCTGAACTGAACACATTCAGGGTGATCAGTGTGTGCTGCTATCTGCTGTTGTATAAAACCTGCTGTTGTATAAAGCCCAGTTAAAGACGTGTGTGTGTGTGTGTGTGTGTGTGTGTGTGTGTGTGTGTGTGTGTATGGGCATGTGTAGGCAGAGGGACTTTAATCACAGCTCTGTCAGGCACAGCTCAGCGGTAACCCTGCAACCATCCAGCTGGGTTCTGCCCTCCGTCACTCCCTCAATCCCCCCATTTTATCATTCTCTTTTACTTTCTCATCCTCTTTTTCTTATTCTTCCTTTATCCACCACTGTCTTTTTGTGAACGCCTTGCAATCTCCTTCCTTCGCTCTTCCCCCTCTCTCTCTCTCACGCTCTCGTTTTTTTATCACTCTCATTCGCTTGTTCTCTCTCTCTCTCTCTTCCTTAAGCTCCACTGTCAGCTCAGAACAAACAACAGAGCCCATGTGAGGAACCCAAACAGCTCAATTAAGCTGCAGACCTTAGCAGAAGACTGGTGGGATCTGAGGGGAGACAAGAAAGCAGAGGCCTCTGGAAGTCTGAAATGAACTGCATAGTTACAGTTGCTAATGTGTTGAGAAGAGTAGAAATGTAAGTTTAAGAGAAAAAGGGCAAGAAGCGGAAACAGATATAAGTAAAAACAGTCAGATGGGTGGGGTGGGGGGGGCGAGAAAGAAAAAGACTGAAAGAGTGGGTCAACAGCGAGAGAGAGGTTTATTATAATCCTTAGTGTTAAACACTGTGAGTGCATGTTTTTTGTTACAATGCTTTGAACTGTAATTATACACCAAATTTGTGTAGGTCACCCTAGAGCCACTAAAACAGCTCTGATATATATGTGAGAAAGAGAAAGAGAGACAGACAGAGGGAGAGAGACAGAGGGAGAGAGACAGAGAGAGAGAGAGGCAGAGAGGGGGAGAGAGACAGAGAGAGGGGGAGGGGGGTGAGAGACAGAGAGAAACAGAGAGAGAGAGAGCCAGAGAGGGAGAGAGAGAAGTAAAGAGTGAGCGTGACAGACAGAGATGGATATAGAGAGAGAGAATGAGAGACTTACGCTTCTCTTGGCCCTCCCTGGGACAGATCAAACACCTGCCGAGGATTCAGAATCCACATGAACATCTGCAGCAACTTGGTCCCCTGAAAGAAAGAGAAAGAAAGAGAATAAGAGAGAGAGAGAGAGGGAGAGAAAGTAAGAAAGAGGGATCAAAAGACCAGATACCCACCAGTTCTTCTTACGCCACTCTCAATAGTGTGTGTGTTTATGCAATTGTGTGTGTGTGTGTGTGTGGTGGGGGTGTCTTTGCCCACCTGATTGCCCCCACTCTTAGGGTTAACAAACACCAGCACAGGCTTCATTAATGGTGAAGGCAGTGGCTTCAGCATGAACGGACGCCATTTCAACTCCTGCAGAAGAAGACACATTATACACGAAGCCACGAGCAGGTACAAACACACACACACACACGCACACACGCACACAGCTGCTGTAAGCCGTTTTAACAGATGTCACAGAGTAGGAGTTAGGGGAAGGGAGACTTAAAAAGAGGGTGTCTGGGGAATTTGACAGGAACTAATCGCCTCAGCATTTTAAGCCCCACCTCCACTTTGAGTGGCCTGATGTGTCTCAAATCGAGTATTTATACTTGTACTTGCCAAATCATAAGTAATGTGTTTACAATCATATACAATAAAGTTTAGTTGTGGAAAGTGGAGATTTCCACAGGCTTCAGGAGGCCGTAATAATACAGGGGTATGAATTAGTCTGGAATTCCTGCCGAACTAATAGTACATCAGTCTTCCAAACAATCCAGAACCACATCCATTAATACACATTATTTAACCCTACATAATATTTTAGTAACTGCAGTAACCAGCACAGTTGCTTGCATATCTATCTCCAACTAATGAGGTAAATCCAGCTCATTAGATTCATGTTAATAAGATGATCAACTTTAGGTTACTTAGGGGGGAAAAGTAACACATTTCATTTGCTCTTGTTACAGTACCTGAGTTTTTAAAAAATGATTTCATTATATTTCCATTTAAATTTATATAACCATTAGAGTATAAAAGCAAATGTGTATTTTAGCATATAAATTTGAGGAAAGCTTGGTTAAATTTAAAATTATCGGCTCTGAAAGCCAATCAAAGCACAGCAGGGTCCGGCTCTAAAGCCAAGAACACTACAGTTCAGCCCTGTGTTTAGATCTTAAGTTTGCCTCCTGAGGGAATACAGTGAATAGTGCCCGAATTGAGACACAGGGGCTATTCCGGGGGTTCATGTGTTGCTCAGGAAATTTTCTATTGTGCAGATAATGTGTCCCCATTGGTCATAGACAGAGCCGTAAGAGGACAAGAGACGCAGTGGCTACTCACGTCTGTGCCCTTTTTGCTGGTTCTCCGTTTGAATGAAGTCCGTTTTTTCCTCCGAGTGGAGTTTTTAAACGAGCTCTGAGAGACAGGAAAGAGACAGATGGCAGCTCGACTTCAGCTAAACCTAAAACCAACATAACTGAGGGAGGACTTCACACAAGTGACCTCTGGTCCAGAGCTGTTTTGCAGCTAAATAAGGAAAAAACAATCAAATTCATTAGTCAAACTGGCTCTTTTTGCTAGGAAGACAAAGGCCTATAAACCATGTCCCAACATATCTAAGGGTAAAACTAGAGCCAAGTGTTCTATCAGTCTTTACCGTTCATGCATCAAAAAAGAGATTATTTATACATGAGCTATGCTTTAGTATAGTATTGGATAGTGTGGTATAGTATATTGTGCTACATTACATAAAGTTGAATTGTTTGTCTGGGTGTAAGAGACTTCCCTTCTATTAACCCCTGAATTGAAAGTGACAGTGGTATGTCACTCTTCAAAAACACAGCCTCACTCCCTCTGGCATCCTGCAATCACAACCCAGACTCTTGGAGGTGAACAGCCTGTGGATTTTAGGCCTAAATCCACAAACCCACCAGAGGAGCTGAAAGGAGGATGTCAAAATGAGGATGTGGTTCAGTTTTTGATCAATTCTATTGTCTTCAATGAAACAGATAAAAAGTGAGGCCAAAAGCAACAAGCCTTTCTGAACAGGTGGACAACAGCATGTAATGGTAAAGACTGTGGTAAATATCGGTCCTGTTGATTATCTTGAATCAAACAGCAGCACATTGAGGCCAGAGGGGCAGAAGACGGTAGGCAAGACCATGCAGCCCAGCTCTAGACACAGAGCAGTGACACTTGTCATTAGAGTCCCTTAAATGGCATGTACACATAAACACACTCACACACATAGGTGTCAACCTCTAGATACAGTAACATTTATATACATAGTTATATACAACAACTGTTTTGATTTCTACTACTGTAAATACTACCGCTAACACATTATTTACTTAACGCCGGCAATTTATTTTCAGGTTTTTTTTTACATTTTGAAAGTTTGAAAGTGCTTTTCTGTGCTTTTGTTTGTGCAGCTCTACGTATCAGCTGTTTCCATGGATTTTGGTGTGTGTTTGTGCACAGCATTTTACGTTTTGGAGGTACATCGGCTTTCATCTGGAGTTGGTCCCCCTCCACAGCTGCTGTAATGGTTCTGACCCCCGCTGCTCTGGACTCTGAGGGGGACGTGTTTTTCTATAACAAACTATATAAAACATGAATGCCCTGGCAGGGGCAAATAGCTTTGGTTTTATATTTGATTTGATTACATTAATGTTTGATTTGAGATTTACAGGAAATATCTGAACTGCAGCTGTGTAACTGTGTTAAAGGCTCCTTATTTGTTTAAAATGTTTGGAAACCAAATGTAATTGCACTTTTTTTTGTACAGCAGTACTTTAAAAATAAAAGTGCGCAAGAGACCTCTTTTAAATTCTTTGTTTAATTTTACGTATAACGGTGCAATTAACTGCGATCAATTGGCGAAAACAATGCGATTAATCGCGATTAAAAATTGTCATTATTGCCCAGCATTAGTAAACACATTATTTGTTAATCATAGTAATTGCTTATTTTAACTTTATTTAGAAGGTCCATTTAGAAGGCTTTTATTTTATTTTATTATATTTTTGCTACGTATAAGCACCGAAAACATTCCTAATTCATTTACGCTACATTTTTCAGCCACTGTTTTTTGAAACTGTGCCTGTATGACTGATATATCGTATTATTATGCACCACCCAAATAATAGCCGTTCACTGGTGGTCCTGTGACCATTGACAAACGAAGTTGATGATGGGCTGCCCTGTATCGTGTCTAATTAAAAGCACTTCAGCTTAACACATTCCTTATCAATTCACTTTCACTTGATGTGGCTAAACTGCTATAGGCTCCACAGATGGACAAAAATGCAAACTTTGTTTTTGTGATATCCCGGAGGCAATCAATTCAAAAATTCAAAACTATTATTGAAGCTCCATTTCCAAACATGGCTTGAACTTTCTGAGGAGCAAGAATATTGAGGATGGGTACATGCTACACATACTGAACTCTTTTACTCCAAAAAAATGAAGAACATTTGTGGATCAAAGGAGGCACAATCAAAAGAGAGACTGGAAGCAGAAACTGGCTGCATTCCGCAATGAGCTGATAAGACAAAAAGTCTCTGACAATGTAGCAAAGCGAAATCAAGCATCAAATCTAGCTTTGCTAATGTATTTTCATGTTTTGGCGGTTGTGAATAGTTAAGCGTGTTACATTCCAGACGCAGCAACTCTACAAGCCTCATAGGAACTAAACTCTGGTCTTCTGGCTGACGATCTGAATAATATAGCATAACACTTTTTTAGTTCTGGCAAGTGACACTCGAATGGCTTGGCTCCTTTCTAATAAGCGGTTTCTATCCATTTTCTTGTCTGTGTACAATGTACACTGGATGACAAATTTTTATGTAATCAGGGTGGCACCCACCACTGACATCTCTTTGTCTGAAAGAAGTTAATATATCTGAATTATAGATGTTGTGGCCAAATACTATTGGGAAATGTATCATGTTGCTTTTCCTTATCCATATATCAGTATATCAGGTTGACACCTTTGTACATATATTATGTACATGCATACATTTGTTAAAGTTTTACTTTTAGAAGAGAAAAACACAGCCAGCTAAAGAAATGTTTAATAAAATGGACAAAAGCGCACCCAAATATCAGCCTGGTAGTTCTGTTTTAGCAATGAGATTTACATTTCCCCATCTCATTTAGTTTCATAAACTACAGAAGCAAGACTATTTGTGATTGCTTAATGCACTCAGAGGCTAACTAAAAAAGTAAGCAAAACATATGTGGATCATGGACTACATTTAGGGCAAGGGGACAACAATGTAAATTTGATATCTCTCCAACTCTCCCTCTATATATTTAAAGAAAGCATTTTACACACTCAGAAACAGTCACACAAGAAAACATCATAAACAACCAAACTACATAATACATGTATATCCACCGATCACTTCTAGCATTAAAAGCACCTAATATCGTGCATGTCCTCCTCATGCTGCCAAAACAGCTGTGACTCCTCAAGACATACACTCTTCTAAAACCCCTGAAGGTGGGGAATCTGGAGGCCGAGTCAACACTTTGAGCTCTGTCATGTTTTTCAAACCATTCCTGAACAGTTTTTGCCACATTATCCTGCTGAAAAAGGGTACAGCCCTCATGAGATACTGCTGTCATGAAGGGGTTTACTTGATCAGCAGCATTGTTTAGAAAGGCAGTATGTGTCAAAGTAATATCCACAGGAGCACCTGGACCCAAGATTTTCCAGCAGGACATTGCACAGAGCATCACACTGCCTCTGAACACTTGCTTTCTTTCCAAAGTGCATCCTGGTACCTCTATATCCCCGGGTAAACGATGCACATCCTACTGTTCACATGATGTAGAAGAAAACACAATTAATCAGATCAGACCACCTTTCTCCATTGCTCCACAGTCCATTTCTGATGCTCACATGTCCATTGTAGGCACTTTCGGTGGCAGACAGGGGTCAGCATGGGAACTCTAACTGGTCTGTGGCTCCAAAACCCCATACACAGCAAGCTGCGATACACTGTGTATTCTGACACTTTTCAATCATAGTCAGCATTAATTTTTTCAACGGTTTGTGTTACAGTATCTCTTCTGTGGGGTCTGAGCAAACAGGCTTGATGTCACTCCCCACATGCATCACCTTGGGTCACCCTGTCACTGTTGTTCTTCTTAGACCATTTTTGGCAGGTACTGACCACTGCACATCAGTAACACCCCACAAGATCTTTCTTTTTGCAGATGCTCTGACCCATTATCTAACTATCCCAGTCTCTCCATTGTCAAAGACACTCAGAGCCTTATGCTTGTCCATTTTTCCTGCTTCCAACACATTCATTTCAAGAACTGACTGCCTTGATGCCTTATATATCCAGCCCTTTAGACCGGTGCCACTAAAACAACATAATCTATGTTATTCACTTCACCTTTGTTGTTGTTTAATGTTTTGACTAATTAGGGTGTATACATGCAAAAATATAGCACAGAGAACCTGCACTCAAAAACTCATGTGCGCGCGCACACACACACACACACACACACATATAACACAGTATGCTGACGGACCTAGTGCCTGGTGTGTACCTGTGGCTTTCTGACTTTGATGATCCATGAGGGGGGGACGATGACCCCTGCGTGAGCACCCAGTGAACACGGCTCCTCGATTTGATGTAGCATGAAGCATGTCACCTTGTTGTGGAACTGAAAGCAAGACAGACAGCAGAATCAGCGAACAGGCCATACTGAGCAACACTGACACCGTTCACCTGAAATAATACTCACAGCCTGCTTACACCAGGAGCAGCTAATGGCAATGATCTCCTTACTGTGGAAGAACTTCTGCTGGAAACTCTATGTGGGAAAGAAACAAATGTTCATCACGTATCATTCTGCAAGTCAGTAGCTGCTGACAGTGTTAACATCTGCTAAGTGTCAGGGAGTGTTGACAGAGTTAATAGGGTTTGTTTTGGTGTTCATGAAACTGAGGTCATGATGTTGAGCGGGTTAGTGGAGTTGATTTTGGGATTGTTGATGGTGTTGGTGGAACTGATGATGGGGGCTTTAGTGGAGCTGAAGAGATTGCTGACAGTATTGGTAGAATGGCTACAGTTGAGGTTGTTAATACATGAGGATAATACATAGTGCAACTGATGATTATGTTTAGAGTGCTAAAGCTGATGGTGGTGATGTTGAGGGTGTGAGTTGAGATTAACCGTGTCAGTAGAATTACTGTATGATGTGTTGATAATGTTGGAGATGTAAGTGGAGTTGGTGATGTTGAGAGTGTTTACAAAGTAAATGATGTTAAAGGTGTTAGTCAAGCTAATGACATTGAGGATAGTGAGTAGCAGAGAGTGTTTTAGAGCTGAGGAAATTGATGGTAGAATTGATGATTAGGGACTTAGGAGTTGCAGTTTGGGTGTAAGTGGAATTAATATTGACAATGGTGTTGATTAACCATGGCGCTGGTTAAACTGAAGATGTTGTGGTTGCTGATGGTATTGGGGTGCTGGTTGAGATTGACTGAGGTTGTTACGGTTGTTGATGGTGTTTGTAGAATTTAAGTTACTAAAAGAGCTAAAGCTGATGATACTGGCAATGTTCGCGAGATGATGACCTACCTTGCCACACTGACGACACTTCCCTTCTTGCCGCCGTCGGTGGACCCAGTGATGCCTTAATACATTCTGTTGGCCCGAACACACAGAGACAGTGGATCACATCCTATCATGGTACCCACTAACACAAGCCCTCATTCTGTCAATGTACAGTAGAGCAGAAAGTGTATATGCTGTTTTCCCAATGAGATGTTACACTCACATCACGAAGACATCGTGAGCTGCCCTCTCGAAAAGTTGGTTTACAACGGAAGTTGATCTGCAGGCAATACAAAAAAAGGTGGGAGGTTAAGAAGCTCTTACGTTTAAGACTTTACAACAGTTTTATATACTCCTAAAATAAATGTCTCCCTTTGGCTTTTAGCCTTGACATACAGGGAAAACCTTCTTATGACTTCCTTATAAAACAGTGTGTTGGTATATATGTCAGTAATTACCTTGTCCAGCTGCTCGATGCAGGCCATGTGAACAACAATCTTACAACCTGCACATTTCCTCCGGGGAGCCGACTTCTTAAAAGGAACCAAACGACACAGGATGCAGGAGAAAAAAACCCAGAAAAAACACATACTTTACTTACAATAGAGCAGAGACCGTCTCAACCACTGCTTGCTTCCCTGTACCCTGTACCTTCGTACATAGTATCCATTGTACTACAAACACTGTCTTTTCCCACCCGCTGCCTGCTTTAACAAAGCTTGCTACTTCCCAGGCAGAAGATTTGCCAACTTGCCTGGAGTGGTAATAAAAGGCTTCTTTAACACATCAGAGTGGTGCGTTCGGATCCAACAAAAGCCTGCCGGAGCGTGAGCCAGCATTAAGGCCCCTTTCACCTGCCTGCCTTTATGCCTTTATCCTCTCCAGACTAATAGCAATCTCCAGCTTTCAGCACGCGCCGGGCCACATATTATCTCATGAAAGGCAGTGTCATTGCAAAACCACTGTAATGACACTCCTGTGTGACTTTTGCTCATCCCTAGCCTCAGAACACAAGACCTGATGCCTCACTAATGGCTGTAATTACTATCACCTAGATATTTTAGCACATTGTGATGCATCTGACTGAACATGGTAATCGAACAGTGTAATTTTGTAATTACTTGCTACATTATATCATACTATAATAAATATTCAATAATGTGCTCATTAAAAAAAAAAAAGAATTTCATTTTAAAGCAGCAAACTCAAAATGATTCTGATATTATTGTCACGGTACGGTCAGTGGCCAGTGAAGGCCACTGCTTTTTTGTTGCCTTTTGGTGGGTTTGTTTTTGTTCTGTTTCTGTTTGAGGGCTTTTATTTTGATTCTTGTTCTGTTCTGCTTGTGTCACGTGTCCTTGGTTTCCATCTGTTTTGTGTT
>JBBPDC010000129.1:23216235-23240472 GCA_037974485.1 Hemigrammopetersius urotaenia
ATATACTAACCCTACACTTATATGCGGTTCAGCAGACGCTGATTCAATGTCTCGTGGATTTTTGCTGGGAAACTATTAATTGTCCGTGGAAATCCCTGCACATGCGCAGAAAACACAATTTTTTTTTCTGAACCCAGAGACAGGAGGTTTAAAAGTAGACAATCCTAGAACATTATTTATTTCTCCTTGCTGCTGATTGGCTGCTGCCCTTTGATACAGCTGCAGTCCAGAATTTCCCCCGTGGAGCGTCTCGAGTGTTCTTCGTTTTGTTCTTCTTAAAGCCTCAATATTCCAAACAGCCCAAACATTTACGGATCAATTTCGATTACTTTTCGATTAATCGCCCAGTCCTAATGCCAATCTAACTGTTCTCATTAAGGACACATGGTCACACAAGGACCACACATGAATGCTCAAATCTGATATGAAAAGATCAAACAAAATCAGGTGTGTGTGTGAAATGTATGGGAAAAAACAGATTTGTGTAACTTTGTGAACTCGGGACGTCAGCTTCCGCTTGCCGCTGGCGCTCTCATCAACACAGAAACTTTTATTTATCACAGCAATCCAGACATTAACTCTGAGGTTTTTGAGAAGTTCAGTAACCTCAGAGTTATTAAAAACGAGGTATTAAATGCATTAGCGCAGACATTTTCATAACATGCCGTCAGAAGCGATGCGTTGTATAAATGTTAAGAGAGCACTAAGAGCTTTAAAGTTTGATGAATAAGCAGCGAGGCATGAAGCTACAGTTCCCTTTCAGCAGGTAGGATTACAGCAGGCATCCTGCTCTTCTAGCAATCAGTTAAATTACAGCCCACTCTAGGCTAATGCCCGGCCTCAGCGTTCAAATCATGAATAAAACTCATGCCCTCTATCACGTCATCTACTAAAGATAGCATCCCATTAATCCCAACACACTGAATATGCAAGAGAGCTTGTGTTTGGGGTGGGGTGTTTGTGTCCGAGTGTGTTTCTGTGTCCAGTGAGACACCTGGTGCAGGTATTGTCAGTTCATCAAGGCTTGTGTGTGAGTGTGAGTGTGTGTGTGTGTGTGTGTGTGTGTGTGTGTGTGTGTTTATGCATTTGTATGTGTGTGTATGTGTGCATATAAAAGTGCTTGTCTACTCCTCCCATTTTCTGTCTTTTTTCACTTGTTCCATCTTTTAACCTCTTTTTCTCTTCCCCTCTTTTAAATCTCTCTCTCTCGTCCTCTCTCTCTCTTGATAACATCTCTCTCATTCCTTCATTCCTTCTCTACTATTAATCACCCCTCTCTCATTCTCATTACTCAGGCTGGTTATTGTATTTGTATGGTTAATTTGTCATTGCTGTTATTGGGGTTGTAGACCCTCTCACAGAGAGTCTCGCAAGTTTCTAAGGACTTCCTACTACTGCCTACTACTGCAGGAAAAGAAAAGTTCATGGATTTGTCTTGCTATTAAATGCTATTATAGCTGGAAAAACTATTTTATTTCTCATTAAAATGATGCAAACTAATAAACATGAGTGTGTATATGCAGAAGTGTGGCTAGCCAATCAGAACAATACTGGCAAAATCCTGCCCGCTTAATTAACTACAGATATTAAACTCTTTATCTGGTGCTTCTGAGACAAAGGTGGGTGTGGCTTAAAGCAATTAGCATCAAATTTTCAAAATAGGTAGACCTTTTGACCCACAGACAACAACTGAATACTTTGCCATTGAAATGACACTGAATTCTTTAGTAATCAGTAGAAAAAAGTTACTCAGGTTGAGAAATGTTTTATCTTTTCTTACTATTCTGTACTCACTTACACAGAGAGTTTTCAGCAGCCATTAATACATTAGTAATTAGTACATTATTAATACATTATTCACTCTCTGACCATAATCTCATTCATTCAAAATGCTGACTTTGTAGGAAAATGAAAATGTACATTAATGAACCTAGATATTACTTTCTGACCATTTTTGCTGACGATTCCTCAGAATATTTTTCAATTGTGTTTAAAAAATCCAAATTGTGAGGTTTTGGTATAACAATCAAAATTTCATAGTAGTTACTGAATAATACAGATTGATGAATGAATAAGACGTTTAAGGAGTTAAACTGCTGAGTGCCAAGCAACACATAAACATGTTCTTTCCATTGCAGCTGATGTAGGATGAGGGCATGTTGCCTGGTTTCATAGCAAGAGCAGCAGAGCTTTTCCAAAAGCTGTCTGTGTCCCAGAGCCAGAGGCTAGACGAGTGGCATACACAGGGACAGCGATAACGCCTCACCACAGGCAGAGGAGAGACATTGAGAAGGTAGGAGAGGGAGAGAGAGAGAGAGAGAGAGAGAGAGAGAGAGCGAGAGAGAGAGATGGAGTCACTTGCACCTCCAGCGGGGTTGCTGTCTGCAGGTGCTCCTCTGCCAGAGCACCAGGTGCAGGATTGAGTCTCTGCAATGGAGCCAAGGGGGATTTTGCCTAGGCAAACAGCAAGAGAGAGAGAGGGAGAGAAAGAGAGACAGAGAGAGAGGAAGAGAAAGAGGGAGAGAAGCCCAAGAGAGAAAGAGAGGGAAAAGAACAAGCATAGAAAAGATGGATGAGCGAGAGACTGACAGAGAGAGTAAGAGATATAGAAAGAAATAGTGAGAAGAAAAGGCAGAGAAAAGCTGGATAAGAGTGAGAGAGAAACACATGAGGGACAGATAGAGATTCAGGAACAGAGCATGACTGAGAGACAGGAACAGAAGAGACACATGGTGGAAGACATGTCAGCTAGAATGGAACATCCTGAGCCTGAATAACAGCACAAACAGACTGTGCCTCAAGTAGGACTTCCCTCAGTGGCTGTTCCCCAAGTAGCTGTTCTTCTAGGGGTAAATCCCGACTGCCCCAGAGACCCCTGTAGACGTCACTCCAATAAATGCCTTCTCATAGCTGTTCCCTGACTGTTCCCCCAGCTGCTGCTTCCACAGACACCACTATTGCAGTTTCCCCACTAACTCATTCCACCAGGGCTGTTTCCCTATGAATGTTCGCCAGTGGCTGTTCCTCTGGCGGTTTTCCCCTCTAGTGACTATGCCCTTCGTAATGTCCCACAAGAGTCTCTTCTACCAGTGGGTACTTTTCCACAATCCCAGTCCAAGTTTGCTGGATGGGCTATTTGTCATTCAGGCACAAACAATAGGCTCCCCAGTGTCTTCACACACAGGCCGTAATCTATTGATGAAAGCAGCCCATTCAACATCCTACCAAACCCAAACAATACAATACACCAGAGAGCTCAGGCTTCACAAAAACCCACCCAACGGTGCAATACACTCCACTACAAAGCATGCATCTGCTTTTGACAGGTACATCTGCTCTAGAGACTGCTCCTCCAGGAGCCATCATCCCTCTCTCCTGGTGAATGTCCAGATGCTCTGCTGAGGATGGGAGCACTAGCAAAGCCTCTTAAATTCATATGCCTAATAAGGAAGGGCCCAAAAACTCCAATCCGTTAATGCGTCTCATCACAATGCACCACAAAGCCCTATCTGCGAGAGAAAGGACACCGCCAGCCAGAGCTGCATGGCTTTATCAGCGCTAAGCTGCACCGTTCTCCACACACAACCATCTTCGGCGAGATTATAGCCATTTACGTAAAAGCCTTTGTGCGCAGTGTTAGGAGGCACTGTGCTGGCCCTTCCTCCCCTCAGCGTGAAGCAGATGAACTCAGCTCCATACAGGAGCATCAGAAGAAACGCCTCGCTCATCTGCCTCGCACATACATCCACACAAACATACACATCAATTCTAAAGCTAGGGCGGCCAGTTCTAGCTGTGAAAGACTGCCGTTTGGCAATCTCCTCGCTCAAACTCACAAAATCTAACCACTAGTGGAAGAGTATCTGAATAAACAGATCTCTAATCTCATATTAGTATTGGTTTACTTAATCAGGTATTTGAGTATGGCATGTAGTTTGGGATTATACACTTTGTTGATTATCTTGTATGATGATGTTTTTAAAGGGGGAATTTCATTCATTTTTTACATTTCTGCATTATTCTGTAGATGTAAACAAGGTCATTCACAGTGCTGTAGAGAAATCAAGTGCAATAAAGTGCCAAACGATGCCCTTCATAAGTCAGTTCACTAACAGTGGTGTCTAAATTTGATATATTTTTTGCTACAGCAATAATGGTGTGGGTGTGGAAATTTGCCATGTGTTGATATGTCAATGTTTCCATTTTCTTTTTCTTGTAGCATTTAGTATTATAAAGGCCCAATATCTTATAATAATGCATGAGCCAAAAGCTAATATGATTATGAGAAGAATGTCTTTCCCTCCAGCTCATTTTGAGGACAAGAGAAAGTGACTTGTTTTAGTATACTTATCAGTTACTATATAATGAGTATTAAAAAGTGTTTGCTCTTGTCAGTTGAATGTATTGTTCAGTGAAGGTACATACTGTACAGCACAAACAAGGATATCTTTATTTAGTTTATCTTCTGGGATTAGTTTGAAACACCGGTCTCTGTTAATGGGTGTTAAAATACATTTTAGGTAAAAACTCAAGAATACGGCAACATATTCATACTAACTTGTAATAACTTTCTGTGAGGAAGCGTTCAGAGGCAATAAACGCCGGGTTCTTATCATCAGCGCTGTGAAAATTTCTGACTCCGCAAGTTTTTCTAGAGCAGAGGATTTAAGATTAAACCATTCTGAATGACGTTGTTTGCATCTTAAGCAGGTAATTATTTAGTCGTTTTGATAATAGATAAAATTCCCTTTTAAGGGCTGTTTTGAGATATCTCAATTTGGTATATCTCAAGATGAATGTGGGTCTTGGGTGCTATTCAGAACAAACAGAGGAAGTCGGCACAGAAGCGGAGTTAATGTTAAGTAAGCCAGCCATTGTATGGAAATATTTTTTTTTTAAAAGATTTGTACATATCTTCAATGTATATTTGGGTAGATCAATTGGTGCTATTTTAAAGTGCATGTACCTAAATTATGTATATTTAAACAAGGTATGGATGTCAGCTGTAGGTAAAACAGATGCCATACAATAAGCTTTAGCAGGGGTGTACAATTCTGGCCCAGGAGGATCCACGTCTAGTGCAGTCTGGTCATTACCCTGCTCTGATACACATTAAACCAGGCAATAACTGATGAGTAAAATCAGATGTGTTTGTACAGGGCAATCACCAGACTGAGACCCTCCAGGACTGGACCTGGACACCAGTAAATAGACTGTGAGGGTAGTTAGGGAGAACCTAGGGAGAAAGAATGGGTCAAGCTTACACTGTTTTGGATGAAGTTGTGTGTGATAGTGAGATAAGAGTATGTATGTGTTAGTATGACACACCATCAACACCTCCTCCATCTCACTGTGCAAACACACACACATACACACACACACACACACACATACACACATGTACACACACACATACAAACAGAGTTAATGTCAGCTATTCGCACTTATTGGTTGCCAAAACAAAAATAAAACCCCTTGAGCCTCAGGCAGCACATATTCACAAACTACAACCAACAAACAAATCGAAGTGTCACACTGGCCTCAGACTGGGCAGGCCGCCCACAGGAAGGCGTTGCACACATTCGTCATGAAGCGCACGAGCCACAGCGGCCAAACAACAAAATAACGGTGCCAAACAGGCTCGTCGTTGGCTCTGCTTTAGAAATGGTAAAATGCACTGGGGGCCTCATTAAACCTGATAAGAGACAATGCTTGTAAGTACCGACCTGGTAAAGCTGTTCTATTGCACTGCAGCGTGCAGGGGAGATGCTATCAGGCCGGCAAAATCACCTCACAGCCTTCAACATGCTGACGTCATCACAGAAGCTTCTGGATCAAAGACAAGGAGACAGCAGAGGGCTCTTAATGTCTCTATTCAAAAGCATGTCATGCGGTACCAAGTGCTGAAACCACACCAGTGACAGCTTAGGACCAAATTCAAGCAAACAAAGGAAGAATGCCCTCGAGTGTAATCAAGCAATGGTATGTCGAAACATCCCACTTCCACAATTAACTCAAATGTTTTCGATCAAACACAATATGTTTGTGGTCTTAAGTTTGCAGCTTTAGTTTTGCCCTGAGGCTTTTGTAGCAAACATGAAAATTCTCCTACATCTATTAGAACTGTGCAAAATGCACACAAAAAGCTGTATAAAGATGTTAACTTTCTCATAATTATGTCACATACATATTCATTTCATAACAGTCAAAAATATTTTATAGCAGTAGCTGAATAATAAGTCCAGACTAATAAATTAATAATAAGTCTGTAATTAAAACCCATGGGCCCATAAAGGCTCACAGTCTACTTGGCCCATAAATACATAATTTCCCTATCAGCATTTTGATAGATACCAAATCATTTAAGAACCTCAATAGCTCATAGTAAGATTTAAAAGAGGTGACATAATCTGAAACAGACTTGTTTGTGTGGTTCCTGGCACTGACTGACAAACTGCATTCTGAAAACCATCTCACAGACTTTAAGGTACAAATTGTGTGTGTTTGTCAATTCTGATAAATTACTTAATGTCATTCAGAAACCATAAAATGCCTGACATTTGATTTTAGAAACTTAAAAAAATGCTGATGATTGCCTAAATTATTTTGAATGGGTTTTCCTAGAGTGCAACATCATGTTTCCAACAGATTTTTTTCTTTTTGTGTCCCTTTAACAACTCAGTACAACTTGAGGTGTGTTTGTGTGTTGATTCAGACATAAAGTCTGCAGAGTGCCAAGTGGCCAAACTTCATTTCACCTTAATTCACTTTTCAGAGTGTTCTCAAGTGTGGTAAACATTTAAAAGTTGAAACTTTAATGCATTTGTCTTTTAAACGCACCACTTCCCTTCATGCTCTGATCAAAAGTGAACACAGAGAGAGTGTAAAGTTTTTAGCTTAATTTATTTATGACATTAAGTCAGTCCTTTCAGAATCCATGGGGGTGTTCAGTCGACACTGAAAAAAAGTCCAGTCTGTACAACAAGGCTTTTCCCCCAGTGTAGGCTCTGCACGGCTTAACACAGTAAATATACGTTGTGCATGTTTAACTTGTCTTCACCTCTGAACAGGAAACATCCCAGTGATGTTAAAACCTACAATCAAGACAGTGGTCAGCTTCATAATAATGCATGAGACCTTTATATGCAATGTTGTCTCCTTTGACAATTGAGAATTCATCTATCCACAAGGGCCTCTTTATCTTCAGACCGCAACTCAAACGAAAAAAAATCATAAAAACGCAAGTGCAACACCCACTTTGAAGACTGTGGGGGAAAAAGAAAAACATTGCTGTATCTTTGAGGGAAGTTTAAAAGCTCTATTTTAGTCTGCGTTTACTGAAAGAAATGATGCGCCTTTATCTAAGATTTAGCGTGTCTAAAGCCACGGCAGTCTATTCTTTCTGCTCAGTTTCTGTTTATTTTCATTTTTTGGGTTTTTTGTGCCATTTCAATCTCACTGGCTCATTTGGCATCTTATCTGAATTGAAAATGGAGACTACAAGATGTCTTTGATCATTTGCTTCAGTCGTGACCCTGCAGGAAGAGCAGAAGGGCTGATCTCATCAAAAACAGGGGGATTAAGGGTGGAGGGAATGGGGGTGATGACTGCTCTTGTCCTTTAACAGCTGTTAAAGAGGGGGTGTTCTTAACAAGGCTTCTCTAAAAATAGACAAAAAGGACGCCTGTTCTGTGGCAGTCTTGCACTTTAATGCAAACATTGAAATGTTCATAATATATCTATTGTATATCGCATATATTGCCATAAGCCCTAACTGTCCGTGTTCTACCCATCCAAGTTTGAGGGAAATTAACAAAACATCTTTTAAAGCCAGTGATTCAATCTATAGCGAACAAACTTTCGTGTATTTTTAATTTCAAGTTATGATTAATATTTGTGCATGTGAAAAGTTACATGGTTTGCCCCCAAGGTTATTTTGCTAAGTAACTGATATACAATGTGCATTTTAAACATTATTTTCAACCAGCCTAAATTTTTAGTCCAGACTGGTAGTGTGTTCATGCAGCATTACTGCATTCTAAAGAGGCTGTAATTTTCAAATGGTTGGTGCTAGATTGTGTATACAGGCAACTTAGTAATGAAATGTTGAATATTTTCCCATCTTTTTATGTGATGTCTTTCTTTATTGTAACAAATTATAGAGTTGTTGGCATCAATAACAGGATCAATATCAAGTATTGGTATCAATAAGCAGAATCTGTTTTGATATCAGAATTAGGCCATGTCCAAACGTACACGGGAATTTCTGAAAATGAAAATTTGTCATTTTTGTTTAAAAAAAAATTTTTGTGTGGGTTTTCAAAAATACCAACACAAAATCGCACAAAACGCTAACTAATGCATGCCACGGCAGCAGGTGGCAATATAATGTTAAACCATTGGTGACCAATCAGAAGCCATGGAGGAGGGGTGTGTCATTACCAGAAACAGTGGGCAGTGATGCCTTGTCTGAGAAAGCTACCTTTTTAAGTTTATACAGTTCATAACACTAATGATGAAAAATAGGCGAATAATATGCATAATCAGAGAAAAATATATTTAATTTCAATTAAATGCTACCCTGAAGCAGGACATATGCCATGCTAACAGCTTGTGGTGATTTCGGGACAGTGCTGAGGTTTCCCAGCTTCAGACAGTATTCTGCAGGAAAGGGCATTTTAGAATCAGAAAACTTTACTGATCCTAAAGGAAATTGTTTATGTAATGACGGCTAAGACAAACCAGTGACACGAACGCAAGATAAGCCAGCTTCCCTAACGCTAGGTAGCTCAGAATCCCAAGACTGTGCAGAAGGGCATGGTAGCACATCTCAGTGGGTAGAATGTTTAGACAGCACCAGACTGAGTTAAAGTCACGTGGTGCGATTCATCAGCATTTATTGTGATTAACTGATCGAAATTAACGCATTAATTCGACACCTCTAGTATAAAAAGGCCAGAACTCCTAAAGTGGTTCAGTACTTTGCAAACATCGGGCATTGTAGATGAAAACCTAATGTAAACACGGCGCATACATTACAGGAGTGGCACACAGTATGACGGGAAATGGTCCGGTTTTCAAAACCGTAAACACAGAAACTGAGTTTTCAAAAGCCTGTTTTCACTTACCCAAACCGCCGTGTATATGTGGACAAAAAACCTTTATTGAGGTAATTATCTATTTTCTATTCCTTACATACCTTTATTGTAATTTATGTTCTCGCCTGCACCAAAAGAAATTCTTTGTGATTGGCAAGTAAAATGTTTCTGATTCTGTGACCACTGTCTGTCCCAAGAGGAAGCAGCTCGGTGAGTGTAAGCACCGGTGTGCTGCGACAGCCTCACACCTCAAAACCACAGTTAGCATTCTGCTCTTGTGGTAGACAGTGTTCGCTGGCTGAATGCAGACAGACAGGCTCGATTAAACGTGCCAAAGCTCCTCTTCACACTTACTTTCCAAGCGACCTAGTTCATTCTGATGAGAAGGCCTAGTAAGCCGAGTCACTGATTGTAATGACGTTTAATCCTGAAGGAATGCAAGTGGTTGAGTCTCATCACGAATATTACACTGCATACGGACACAACTAATAGTCACTCAGACTGAATTTAGGGATTAGTGTGACGGCCTGCTGAAAGAAAAGTGATGCAACGAATCAACATCTTTCAAATCTGTGCATGAACTTTCCACATGTGTGAAATGTGAAATATATTTACATCAAGACAATCATTAACCACAGTAAGAAAGCTGAAGGGCAAATCTGTGTTGATTTAATCTATGAAAATGGGTCGGTTCAATATAGTATACAGTACTGTGTCTTGAGCCACTCATTATTCCTTCAAATTTTACTTCCAAAATGCCACTGTATTAATGTTGTCTTGAGGAATAGTTCTCCAGGCTTCCTGTAGGACTTTCAAAGCTGTCTCATTTTCAGTTCAATCCTCGTACCTGACCAGCTTCCTTTTAGTTTGTTAAAGGGGACATATTGTGCAAAACTCACTTTTTAAAAATCACTCTCACATAAAGAGACCTCACCAGTGTTATTTGTCACAGTTTTGGTTCCTTTCAAAACAGTAGATACAGATCCTCCACGACGCTGAAGATAGCTCCCTAACTCAAATACTTACGGTGGAACGTTTTAAGGTGGAACAAAACCGATTGTTGTTGGGACACGGCCATCAAAAGTGAAATGAAAGCCATACTGTTTTTCTTTTTTCTATGTCTGGGAGAAAGTGTAGGGATGTGTGCTGTTCTGTACAGCAACAACACAACACTTCATGTGTGACTTGACTCTGCCCTTAGCCACATCGCTCGGCTTATCCGTGCTTGTAAAACTAGCAGACAAAATGGCGGATCTTCAACTAATCTGGTGTTGGGGTGCAGCGGAGTGCGATGTACCGTATACATTTACGGGAACAAAACACGCATTTTATGCCATGATCAGAGTATTTTCACACCAATTTCTTTTACTTGGCCAATAGCAGAGGTTGTTTTATTGTGTTTTGAGTTAGTATTGGCCAGCTGGGCGGAGCGAGTTTTTGCCACTGCAGTGGTCAGGCACGTCTGAATTCAGCACATAAAACACGAGCATATATACAATCCAGTTTATTGTATCCTTTAATCACTGCTGTTGTTTTAATTGTATTGTACTTGAGAGACACCATCTGCCGGAATCAAATTCCTTGTATGTGTTCGCTCACATACTTGGCCAATAAACGCGATTCTGATTCTGATTCTGATTCTGATTCAGTATTTCATCCTGTGTTGCTGTTTGAACATAAGTTTATAGATTTTTTTCTCTGGCACATAAAACTTCAGAGTCTTAGCTTTGAAAATAGTCAAACCGCAAAAGAAATATATTATTTTTGAGCTTTTAAATTTGGGAGCTGCAAAGACCCAAGATGGCCGCTGAAAGGGGTGACAAGTAACAGGCTAGTGGTTGGGGTCTCAACAGATGATGGGCAGTTCTACTCAAATTGGCCCAGTGTGAAGTCAAACTGGGCCCTCCGTCCAAACGGCTCATTTTAAAAAGGGCCTGAAACTGTGAAGACGCTGGTGAGGTCTTTTTATGTGAGAGTGATTTTGTGCAAAGAACTTCATGAGCATGTTTTGTAAGTGAGTTTTGTATAATATGTCCCCTTTAAGCCACATTGTGATCTGCATATGCATCATTCAAGCAGAACAAAGCACATCTAAATTAAGGCCAGAACAAGTAAAGTAACAGGCACAGATGATTCCAGATGATCAGGCTGGTGATCAGTATACTGGTGGTGCTTAATGCTGAGTGGTTGGAATACCTTTAACTATGCACCTTGTATCATCAGGCACATTTCTTTCATATAATCTACCCAATATGGCAACAATGAGACAGTTTGAGGATCATAAAATGGTAGTTTTGTACCAACAGATGATTCAAAACACAATATATAAAAAACGAGGGGGCTCAATGCGTTTACACAGGACTGTACATTCCATGAAGCTGTTTGGGGCAGGTGTACTCATATCAACTGAGCGCCAAATGCTTGCACACCTGCAAGCATAGCAGAGGGCACTGAATGTGCGTAGGTGGATATAGGCTCATCAATATGGTCTAAGCTCTTCAGTTCTTAAACAGACTGGTATCATTAAATACCAACACGCACACACCCTCTGTGTCGTTCCTGCAGCATGCGTCTGGAACAGAAAAAAACGTTGGTCGCATATTCAGTTCACTTTAATAACGTTTGGTCGCCCTGTGACCCCGACGGATTGGAAATCTTTCAAGAGGACTGGATGACCTTTAATGTGCCCGAACAAGCCATTTGTAAAACAACAATCAAGAGGGAACACATCCAGAGACGCACACTCTGGGATGCATGTAAATGCACTGCTGTCTCCTAATGTCAGACTGGATCTACACCAATTATGTCCATAAAGGCTGGACAGCCACAGAAGTGGGCTGCCATTCAAAAGGAAATCCGCACACAGATTGGATGAAATCAACCCATACATGGGCACGCGCCATCCCTCCACACACACACACACACACACACACAACAATGATAAAAAAAAAAACCTATACGCCCATGGTCACTCTGATGGACCAGACAGTGTCATCTCTTTATTACTGTACATTATACATGTGCAGTCTGTGTTTACAATCATATAGGATAGGATAGCAAAACAAAAACAAAGCCTGGTCACACAAATTGACCCTGAAGCCTGCATCCTGCTTCTGCTTTCTTTTTTCTATATTTTCTTTCTTTTTAGTATTTTTGCTACACTCACCACAGCCTGGTCATTTTCATCCAATCAGCATGCAACCTGCAACACACTGCTCATCTAAAATCACATATCGACCCGTAGAGGTCCTGTGTTCCAAGCACTGTTTCACCACGCAACCTCATTTGTGTGAATCCTTCACCTAAAACACACTGACTGGTCATGGGGGGTCCCTACTGCCCACCATGACCCTGTCATCTGAATTTGAATCCGTGAGAAGCAGCTCCTCTCACCAAAAGCTTGCATCCAGAGACACGCTGGTCATTTTAAAAAGGCTTCAGAGAGATGTGGTCCCTTGAGTTTTACATGACCCTGCTCCATCTTTGTGGGTCTGTTTAACAAAGACTGCTAACCCACCCCTGCAACACGCCGGTCATCTCAAACCAGCCATGGTGCTTCCCCGGTGCCACGCTTGACCCTGTATTCGTATGCTCCGTTTGGAGGTTCCTTTCGTGCTCCACTCACCTGTACGAGGTCTGCTTCCTGAACGCCAGTCCTCTGAGTTTCTCCTCCAGGGGCTCATCTCCGTCCTCCGCGGCGCTCGGACCGTCCCCCTGCCGCCTGGCCTCGGCCCTCCAGCGGCGCTGCTCGCTCGCCTCCCCGCCCGCAGCTCCGAGGCTCCATCCCGGTGTGCTCCTCTCGTCCTGCGGCTCGAGCAGGGGGTCCATGCTACGACAGACGGCCGGTGGTGGAGGGGGAGACGGGTCTGGGGCGGATGGACCGCGGTGAGCCTTGCTCAAGCACGCCGACCCTGAGTTCCAGCTAGACGGCCGGAGGCTGGAAATGGCAAACGCCCGGAACGAGGCACGGAGGCAGCCAGAGTCTGCATGCTGCTTCTGCCTTCTCTTGTCAGTGCAGCAGCAGTAGCATCCCTCCGTAGAAAAGTAGGGCAGAGGGTGCAGAGCTGACTACACACGCACACACACTTACATACACACACACACTCACGGACTGAAGCTCCTGCTCCCCGTCGCCTCTGCAGTTAAAGGACGCAACGGCACGGCACCCACTCTCCACACCACAACACTCAGCCTGACATGAACAATAACACATCCACAGATCCCGTAAACCTACACGAGAGGTGCACGTTGATGCATCTGATACTGGATACAAACGTAGCGATTTAGGTTACAAAATACTAATTTCGTATCAAATTCAACCATTTTCCCCTTCCCTCACCACTGACCCAGTAGTCATGGTCCCATCAGAGAAAACTGGAGAGCTGCCTGGATACCCTTAACCAGACATGGGTTTTATTTTTATTTATGTCTATATAAAGGCAGTAAATAGGACAAATAGCACTTTTACACACTTATATATTTTGGCATACATCGATTATTTCACATAAATATCCCAAAATAATAACAATGTTAATAATCATAATAAAATCCAATGCTAATGACAACTTAAAGAGCATTGATGACGAAACAAAACGATAGGAACCTTTCTCACATTCTTGAGTGTCTGTCTCTAAAACCACAGAGAAATATCAATATTTTAGCTTCACTGAAGCATGAAAAGACTAATGGAAATGCATTAAAGGCTTAAAGGACGCAGCATTAGCCTAAATGTAAGGCTTACAGTGATCAGCCGTCTCTGAAAACAAAGTTAGTGAAGTTAGCTAGGGATCCTGTTTTTTAATAAAAAGATGCCATTAGCCGTCAAACACAGAGGACAAAGAGACAGTTGATAAAGATGTTGAGATAATGAAGCTAACTTGCATTAGGTAACATTCTTTTTTAAATCACAGTAATTGTATCATTTCACTGATTACCAGTAGCTAAGTAATGAGACTTCAGTTAATAATGAGAGTTCAGTTAATACTTTACTACTCTTGCTCTTATTTCCCTTATAAAAGAAATACATTAAAGACTAGATGGAACAAAACAACTCTAAGGAAGATTTTCATATTGTGAAACATGTTTGTTCCGAAATACGAGGTCTTGCTCTTTGGTCTTGATTTTGTGGAAATGCAATAGAATATAAAAATATATCAACAGAATACTCAGGGTCATCTTTATCATAAATAACTTCTCAGTTGTTATAATATCATAATAAGTTCTCAGTGATTCGGTTTCAGGCACTAACCGAACATTTCTTCATGAGACCCTTTTCGAGTTCTGTTGCATAAATGTACAAAGGACACCAAAGCAGTAACAATACTACAGTGATGCATTATTGTAGTAGAAATGTTCTGACTATAGTAAACACTGCAGTGTTGGGCACATGGCCCTGAGTCAAATGTCAAGCATTTGTAATTACTCAAATGTACTTCACTTATTAAAAGGAGCTTAATATGTTAGATTTGGAAAACACGATATCACTAATGGGATTTATTTAGTAACACTTTGGCCCTGCAAGTAGACCTACAGTGTTCCCCAGGCAAGGATGAAGTTCAGCCTCTTTCTCAAGCAACCGACTGCTTGTGCTTAAACGGTTTCCCCTAACGCAGTTAGCTAATGTGATATGAGATAAGAATAAAGTAATCATTGGTCTCAGTCCTTTCTTGGCATGTTTTCTCCTTTTGTTCATTATCAGCCTCGTGCAGGGCACCCAATAGCTAAAGGTGTTTGCAGATTTAGAAGATGACTGATAATGGAAAGGCAAGGAATGGGCATGTTGAAGCTTTGACCGTTTAGAGAATCGGTGTATGATGTCAGTGAAAGCACACTTGCCAAGTGGTACTCAAGTTATAACACCTCAGTACTTGAGAAAATTGTTTTCTCTATTTAGACTTTATGTATTATGTATCAGTTAGAGCAGAAGAAGGGACACAAGAAACAGAGATAAGCTGATATGGATAACGAAAAAATAGATAACCTTGCTTTCTACTTTCATGTTGAAGAACATTGGGCAAAGGCAACACAAAGGGCCAAAGTGAATTATGAGTCATTCCAGCCCTAACAGTAATATTGTTAAGAGGTGCTTGAGATGTACTGCAGGCTGCAGCTCGCAGGAGCGAGAAAATCCACACATCATTCATAATTTATGACACAGCAAATATAGAAAAATTTGCTCGTACAGGCTGCCTTGTTTCCAGCACCATCCAGCCCATCAGATACAAGTGAAACGTCCACAATGTGCCCCTTTGGCAGGAAACTAAAAATGTCACAAGCATTCTAAAAATAATGAATAAACAACGACAAATCAATGCTTAGGGAACACAGTGCAAGCGAGTTCAGCATGCTGGATGCTTTTAGGGCCTGGGCAGATTGACCTGGACCCTGGATGTCACAGCCATTAATATCTAAAGTACAGGAGAATGTTTGGCCTGTCACAGAACATCCTTTACCCACAACAGTGCAAACAGCACTTGGACGGTGGCCAGAACAGGACAAAAAGAGCCCATCTGTCCAGAAAAGACCCACCCAGGGACAAGAGGTAGCTTTACATAGTGTTATTATGGAAAGTATGTTTCAAACCTTTAAACCTTTTGCCCATAGGTCTGGTTGTCTTCGTAGTGCAATACTCTCTGACAAACATCATTGTTTTGAAATGTCATCTGTTTTATCCTCCATAATATCAGCTGCAATGAAAATATCGTTTTAGGGTTTAGGGTTATTTAAAGGGTTAGCAAAAATACTAATATATATATATATATATATATATATACATAAATATATTTAAAATTGACCTTTATTCCATTTATTTGTTGTCATTTATTCCATTTATTTGTTGAGTAACTCTTACAAATATATGAAACAATGCAAATACAAACACAAAGAAAAGCTTTGTCTACTGTTTATATGTTAAAGGATATCATTTTCTCTTAGAAAATCAGCAAAATACATGTATGATATTGGATTACATATTTTGATTGTGTTATGCGAAAATGATTTTATGATGTGTTTAATTCCAAAGTGTTATATTTCCATTTGGAACGATTTCGAATTTAACAAATAACTGGAAAGAACAACAGCAAATAAAAAATGGAAAATTCATTTTTATTTCTCTGCTAAACATAGTATTAATCATAGTATTGATCTTTTTTGTATGGTTAAAATTCAATATTTATGTTCATATATATGACGTTTAAGCAAGGGTAGCTCATATGTGGCCATTGAGGTCCAGCTAGCTGACAAAGGCAAACATAACAAGTGTACATGCATATGCTTTCATGCAGGTTTACTACATGATACAGTTAAGCCAAGATGCCAAAAGCATCCACAGTTTTAGAAAACCGTGGTCAGTGCTGTGGTGAAGCTCATGCATTAGTTTAGTGTGTTATGAAAAATAGAAGAGAGTGAGATTGTCAGAGCAGAACGTGATCAGACCATCAACATGAGCAGCCCGTGCACAACTACATCGAGAGGGATGTTACAGTTGGCCTTCAGTGTTTAAATTTCTTATTACAAAGATTAATTCACTTCTAAGTGTTGTTAAAGCTATAGACACTGGTCTACAGAGATGCGGAAACAGGTGACATGGTTAATTGCCATGTATTTTTCTGTCATTTTCTTGAGTGCATGTGTGGTGCACACCAAGAAAATGATAGAATCCAATAGGTGAGGGATTTTGCTGGCATGCTTTGGATCATTTGCCCTAGGTAAGGGTCAGTGCAGATCAATATAGACTAATCCTGGTTCATATTTATCTTGTTTTTGTCACCTCATGGATGACAATACCCCCATCTGTAGGGGTTAAGGGGTCGTTAAATGGTTTGATGAGAAAGAAAATGATCAGTACATAATATGCAGTGGATGTAAGAGGTTTCTTAGCCAGAGTAAAATTAACCCCCTGTAGAAAGATTTGGTTGGAAAGATACCGCTCTCTCTCACTCCAGTTTAATTTTTTTGTTTTGTCTTGAGCTTTTTGATGTTTTCCCTGTTTCTCTGGACCTTTTAAACCCTGCTCTCCACTGGTGGATTGGGATACTGTTTGCCTGATAAGAGAGTTAAGAATATTATTTAAACAGGGTTCATATCACGGCATGTTTTGTATTATGTCTGCACTCATACATCCAGCTGAATTTGGCTTTTATCGTGTGGTCTCTTGTATGTTTTATGATGTAACTGTGTCATCTTGTGATATCAGTATCAGTATGACTGTTCCATTCAGGAAATTACTCGCCCTGCCCCAAAGAGCAGTGCTCACCAACACCCCCAGGGCTCTTTATAGGCCAACAGCTTCCTGAACTTCACTTCCAAACTGATTAGAGTACATTAACAAGCTTTCCACTCTCACAACACACCATTAAATATCAAAAGCAAGATACTGTACCACAGCTTTCCCCAATCGAATGGCAGAGTTTAACAATGCACCTTTAATAGCAAATGCATTTGCACTGTAGCTGCAGTGAATTGTAGAGAGCACGTGTGTAGGTGGAGCATGAGATGGAAATCGGAGGTCAGCGATGATTAAATAATTCCAATGCTTTTAATGCCGCAATAATGACTGTCCCTCGCAGAGGCTGATAATGAATCTCAAGTGCATGCGCTCAAGTGGCATGGGCTACCGACTGCCGCCTGTTATGGATACTAATATAGCAGTGTGATCATTCATTAGGGTGAAGGAGAAAAGATTAACAAAGATTAATGAAGATCATGAGTGGGGAACAATAATAGAAGGCGGAGGTGGACTGTGTGTGTGTGTGTGTGTGTGTGTGTGTGTGTGTGTGTGTGTGTGTGTGTGTGTGTGTGTGTGTCTGCAGCAGTTTTCATATTCCTAAACAACAGCTACTTCTAACGGGTCCTTCTAACATGATCACACACCACAAAAATCAGCTGCTGTAGCTCTGATGAAAGCTTTGTGCCAAATTGTACTTTTTAAGTTTACTTTTTGCACAATTAATCAATAAATAATTGAATCACAGTCAAACAACTAGCTAACTAGCGACTGCTTACGGCAAAGTCATCTTTGAAGTCAACTCTCAGATAAAGTGTAGCCGCCTGAAAGTACGTTTTGTGCAATAGAAGGCCTGTAGACTTTGTGTTTGTATTTAAACAAGTAAAGTAGGTGTACACTCATTTCAACAAATAGCGTAGTAGTAATCCTGTTTCATTATTCTCTATGACATAGTTTTGTTCACAAACAAAGGGGTCAAGTCTTGGGTGGGAGCTTTTTCATAGCGGAAAATGTCACTTCAGGCTGTCTGGAAGTCCCAGAAAAATTACTGTGAATATGTGCAGCATCGTAACCTCTGGCTTTCTGTTAGATGGAAAATAGATGCACTCCTACACCAGGACACCAGAAATGCTTACAGATTTCTCTCTTTTACAACTTTTATCAAATCTACTGTATGTTCACTGTCATACTGTCGGTATTATACTGCAATACTGTCAGTTCTGTTCTGATTGGCTACCCAGTATTGTGCCTCATTTAGAGAGCAGTCTAGGTATGAATGTGCAGAGCTAATAGTAAACAAATCCGTTTTGTTTTATTACATGGATAAATAAAACTGATTCTTTTTATTAACATGTTAACAGTGTTTACTCTTTTATTATATTAAATTAATATATATTTTTCTTGAGATGGGCCGTTTAAACCCAGCACAGAGGTGTGTGAGGAGGAGAGTGGATTAAAGCTTTTCTCCAGGAGGATGTGGGGGTCTGCTCATGCCCCAGCAGGAAACAGAGACCTTTTCTTCCGCCACCACCCAGAGCGACAGCAGCTGCTGAGCACGCACTGGAAAGGATGAAGATGAATGTAAAATGAATGAGCAAAGACTGCAATAGGGGTATAATATCTATTAGCTGGTAAGCAACCTATTTTATTATTTTTGCTCTAGGCCTACTCAGTATACTCTCTGTTAACCATTGTGATATTGGCCTTAATTATGTTCTGTGAGTGAACATCTGTGCATTTAGATTAATCGAGACATTAATGTGATCCTAAAAACAAAGTTTCTAATGTCATCAGAGGTCCTCCCATATGCAAGGCATCTAGAACTATGGCCTTATTTCCCCCTTTAATGCAGTATTTTTGTTGTTAACATGCTAATTTGCAACATAATAGAATGGTTTGCAAGAGTAGATGTTTTACCTTTTTTTCAAAAATTGCATTCATTTTCTGTAACTGCTTAATCACCATTCGCTTACATTTACATTTGCGGCATTTAGCGGACGCTCTGATATGCTCTTATCCAGAGCAATGTATGAAATTTAACACTTATACTGCATTGTCAGTGTTTCCCTCTATGGTTCAGCCCTACTTTACATATAATTAGGGTTTGCCTATTGATGGCATGAGCTTAGGATTTCACTCATTGCTTTTAAAGGGCCCATGTCACAGAAAATTGAGATTTTTTGTCCGTTTTTTTTTAATTGTATGTAAACACTGCTACTATACTGTAAAAATAAAGCCTGCAGTTTAAGAAGTATTTCACTACACATATTTTTGATTGACAATCATTTACATATCAGTCCTAAAGGCATATAAAACAGTCTGTTTAATTCTAAGGGATAAAGTGAGGTTGGAAAATGGTCATGTGAAAATGAAGTATGTCTTTATATAGTAAATAAAACCACATGGATCTAATTAGTGGACCACGGAGAAAAAAAATAAGTCGGGAACTGGACCCTTTAAGTGGCTCCCAGTTCTGCTCATTTTCCTGTGCAACGCCTGTGTGAGGGTGTTTACTGGATTATGTCTCCACCTGTGGTTAGAACCTGCATAGCAATGGCAGATTCAGATTTTAAATCCTATTTCATAACAACAAGAAGAGTGAATATTTGTACTATACACAATTTAAAACAACACAGCATATCAGAAATAAGAGTGTGGCCTACCTGTATTTAACAAACTTCAGGGTTTTGTTATGGGAGTCATCAACATTATTACTGACCTGCCTTGGGACCTTTTTCTACCTTTATGGACACATATAGAAGCCTTTAAAATTTCATTAATGTTAAAAAATTGGAAAAAATAGTGCGATGTATTCTCTTCTCTCCACTACAAATTTGCATCTAATGCTCCTAACCAAATTCAGCCTTTATTTATTTTTTTCTGTCCATCTACCTATCAGAAGATAACAATTTGTGCGGCTGACTGACTGCTATTTTGGCACTGTCAGAACAAAATCTCCAATGAAGAATTGCAGGAGAAGGTAATCAGCAGAAAACTATTTTAAAGGATTTCAAGACAGGAAAATGAAAAAAATGGAGATTCAAGGTTTTAATATGTATGTTGAGGATGGAGGAGTAAACTAAGTACTCTTGTCCCACACTAATGTAGTTTTGCTGAGTGGCATGGTCAAGCTTACCAGCTAACTCAATTGCTTGGAAGTGTTTTACTGGCAGTAAAATGTAACCAAATGTCACATAATATATATTTATATGATTTTTATAAAAGAAGGGAGAGAGACTCTTTCATCGACTCCTACACAGTGTGGATGTGTGCAAAAAATACCCCAAAAAAATGACAAGAAAGATGAACTGTTCATTTGCTTCTCTGATATTCTGCTGTTTGATTCATGTATGCTAGGCTCTGAGCTCTGATGCAAGCTATAAGCAATAAAGGCAAGAAGACTCCCCTCAGGAGTGTCTGGATCCAGTAGAGATGATACAACACTAGAGTGATTCGGTGTGTCTGAACAGGGAAATCATCTAGTTGTAGAAGAATAAATCTTTCCAGGACCGGAACTGATACTGTCACTTACAAATCTCAGTGCATCAATGAATGAAGGCCTGTAGTCAACTATTAGCATTATGCAAACATTACAGTGCTAACTGGTGACAACTAACTTCCATTCTTTGTGTGCAACATTAGCTTGTATGGTTTAAATTTTCCTTAAATCTTTTCCTTACAGCTACTTAAACTTTCTTCTGTTCATCAACTGGAGAGGATGTAATTCAGACACCCTTTGTAATTGGGGAATTCGGTTACTTTTAGGTCCATCCATCACACGGGTGCACACACAGAAAAGCACTGCAGTTAGAATGGGACTAGATGGATATACAGTCTCCCAAAATTGGGCTATGGAGCAGTTGAACTTCATTCTCTCTGGAGTGATGATCTTTAGGATGAATTGGAATGGAGTTTATGATCTAGAACCTGACCTCACTAATACCTGACCTCTTGTGGCTAGTATAAAATTCTTAGTGCAGTGCTCCTTTTGTCTAAAGGCCTCCCACAAGAGTAGATGGGGGGTGGATGGTGGTCAGAAGGACAACTGAAAGAGCAATTTAAGTTGATTTCAGTAGTAACAGACACTTCTTATCACAGAGCTTAAAACCTCACCCAAACCAATCACAATTAGGCATTGCCATAAATCTCAAAAACTCTACATTTATATGGTTGAAAGCATCAAAAGGTACTTAAAGACAAAGGCATGATTTTGATATTCTGCTTTAGTATTCAGTATTTGGGGTCTTTGGGTTTTTGAAAACTACAAATAATCACGTATTATATCATGTAGTAGTGACATAATTTGTTGGTCGTGCCTCTTTCAGACATAGCTTGGCACTTGTGGGTCTCCCCTGTTAGTAAAGGGAGCTTTGAGTTGAGCAAAGCCCACCCGATCCTGACTCCTGTCAAAGATACTATAGACCTCAGAAAGAAAAACATCCCCCAGAATCCATAACAGCCCAGCTGGAGATGGGATATCTACAGCCTGGAAGCCACTCAAACAGACCACTTTTTCACCTGCAACGTCCTACACAGAGGAGAAAGAAGGAAAGTAAGAAAAAACAAATAAACATTTAAACTAAAATTAAAATTCATTTCTGCATCATCACTGCTATGAAGGTAGGTAAGTAAAAATGCTCTCAGACGCATCTGTCTCCCTATCTGACAGAACGTACAGTAATCTTTCTAATGTAATCTTTCTTGTCTTTTACTGTAATCTCAGTAAATTAGCATGTTTGCATGTGTAAAATTTGAATATTTTGATTAGAACTGTATACAACAACACAAAGAGAAAAACCAAACATATTAAAGTTAAGCTTAAACGTGAAATGTAAATGGAATAGTTTAAAGGGGACATATTATGCAAAACTCACATTAGTTATAATAGGTCCATGGGCTTACAAAACATGTTCATGAAGGTCTTTACACAAAATCACTGTCAAATAAAGAGATCTCACCAGCTTTGTTCTTTTCAGTTTCAGTCCCTTTCAAAATGAGCCCCACCCATCCCATGATGGCCACGCCCCACCCATCCTATGATTACGAAACGAAACGAGCAAGCTAGTTCATACTTAACTGCGATAGAAACACAAAAGTCATTATTTGAAATGACATCTGTTGACTTGTCATGTACAGTAGATACATCCTCCACAATGCTGAAGCCCCTTCTTTACAGCTCCTTATTCGAATTTGTAGCTGGCCATCGAAAATGAAATGGAGCCATTCTTTGGTTTTCTTTGGCTGAGAGAAAGCGTAGGGATTTGTGCTGTTCTTTGCAGCAACAACACAACACTTCATGTGTAATCCTTTTGTAATGCCTTTGCTTGTAGCCATAGCGCTCGGCATCTTACACGTGCTCGTAAAACTTGCAGACTAACCAACTAATCTAGCGGGTGGGGACTCGACAAATGAGGGGTGGTTCTATGCAAATTTGTCCATTATTTCGTCACAATGGGCTCGCCGTCCAAACGGCCCGTAGGAGCATATGATTCCTAACATCAAAACCTTCCTATTGATTTACAGAAAACGGCTGGATTTTTTTCGTGCTTGGGGTGTTTATAGGAGCAGTAGAGACCCAAACAGAAATACAAAAGGATGCAAAAAGTGAGTTTTGCATAGTATGTCCCCTGTAACAATGGTAATTGTTAATTGTTAATTGTTAATTGTTAGTATAATAATGCTATTCAGATCTGTTCTACTCAGAAAACAAGTCAAGAGGTAAGCGATGAAGCAGCTGATTAGTCTCTTTTAAAATATTCTGATTAGGGTGAAAAATCCTGGAGGATTTCCAAGCCCTAGGTTGAGCTGTTCTTTATTAGATTAGTCGACAGAAGCATTTCTAGGTGTATACTCACTTTCTTGACATATTCTTTTCCAGTAAGGGAATACTCCACTCCATTAAGCACAAAAGTTATCACCGGTAAACTGCTGATCCTAGAACAGTCCACCAGAAACTGGAACCCAGAACACAGTTAAATGCAAGTATGACTATTTGACTAATATCTCAAGATGTTTTAAAACATCATAAAACATCTTGAGACGTATATATTTTGACATATATATTTTGCGCAAATTTGAATCACATTGCTGTCTCAATTATTTTTTTTATGTTTGTTTTGTTCACATTTTTGACAGTTAATTATGTAATATGTACAGTAAATTGAAGCAAATTTACATTTACATTTATGCATCTTTTCCAGTGCAGCATAGTTATCAATGTGCAGTCTAATGGGTGAAGGCAGGCAGCTTTACTTGCTCAGTACAAATGAAAATAGAGCACACAGATGGCTTTTCTTCATTCTTAAGCTCAGGCCAGTCTCACCTCTCCAGTGGGAGATGGTGTAGCTCCAATGAGCTGCTGAAGGATCATGATGTCCATAGTCGGCCCGGCAATCAGAGACGTTCCTGTGTCAACAATTGCCTGGCAACTGTAAGCAGTGCCCTGACAGAAGGCAGCAGTCCCTTGTACCTTCACCCTAAAGGAGAATTGAAGGAATGATGCATTACGACAGTTACTGTCTGTTACATTCTCACAGCACATGCATCCTGAAACATCCATATCGCTGATTTTAGTGCTATATTATGTGATGAACTGATCAATAGTAAATAATACAATTACATTCATGTATTGCTGACAGGGAGGGAATAATAAGCCAGCTGTTAGTACCATGGTGGTCTCTTTCAATTGTAGGACAAACTGATGGTGAGTGTGGAAAATTATGTATGTAGTCCCAAAAGAACAATAATATTTGTAATCATTATTTTAACCCGTTTTTATTGTATAATTACCCAATCAATCAATCCCTTGATGAAACATCCAATAAAAATTCTTCACTTTACATACAGTGGAGGAAATAATTATTTGACCCCTCGCTGATTTTGTAAGTTTGTCCAATGACAAAGAAATGAAAAGTC
>JBBPDC010000129.1:23240572-23251133 GCA_037974485.1 Hemigrammopetersius urotaenia
ATATGTAAATTTAACAGTTTTATCTGATATTCAATTTGGCCACCAAGGGACTGGGACAAGGGGAAAATGGCTTATTAAATATTTTTAAAAACTTACAAACTTCATGATTATGTTTTTTGGAGATAGTTTACTTGAAATGTCATGGGTGGGACGTCAAATGTCCTCCAATTCTGGAATGACCCATGCACTTGTTTTGCAGGGAAATATTTGGGATTAAACGGGTTAACTGGCAAAGTGAACCAGGTGTTTCTGAGCAGGGAAATCACCAAAACGTGCTGGACCACGGCCCTCCAGGACTGGAGTTGGACACCTCTGTTGTAGAGGTTTAATTAATTGTTTTGTCTGCCACCCAGGGGAGGGGGTGTTAGGCAACATCCTGATTACCCAAAAACACACACACAGCAACCAAGACTGAGGTTAATTACAGAGGTGTTAACAGTTAGAAGAGAGAAGAACAAAGAAAAAGAGAAAAAAGAAATACAGGGAGAGAGGAGGTTGGTGTAGGCCTCCTACACTGTGAAGGATGCTCCTAATCACATACACATACAGATGGGGTCCGGGTTGTCCCTGCGTTTGAATCACAGGACGGCAAGTAGGACCACTGAGGTACTCTTGAGCAAGATACTGTACCCATACACTGCTCCCAAGTCACCTTGACGCTGGCTGCCCACTGCTGCAATTGGTGAACGAGTTAAATGCAGAGAAAGAATTTCAGACTGTTCACATGTGTGACCATAAGGGGCCACTTTACACTGAAAATGAATACTTCACTCATTTTTATCATCAAAAAGTTTCATAATTCCTGATGAAAGTAAAACAATAACTAATTAAACTAAACCAACTAACTTAAAGTAACTAGATAAAACTCATATCTGTGACTTTTATTTTTATTGTCTACATCAACAAATATTCATTGCCTACATCAACAATGATAATGTCAAATTAAGCAAACAAACTACAAAAAAGAAACTTTGTGTTATAACTGCCACAAATAATAATAAACAGAATCAGTATCTGACATCACAAATACTCAATAATGGCTCAATGCAAATCCTCACAGCAATATCCAGAACAATGTGTAAAGTCTATGAGTCTGTATTTCAGTTTTGTTCAAAATGTCAATAAAAACAGAATGTGATGATCTGCAAATCATGTAAACCCATATCTTACTGACTACTGAACAAAACAACATATAAAATGTAGACAATGCATTTTTTCAAAATAGCTGCGAATTTAGTTTTTGTAACTTTGGACAATAAACAAAAGACTGAAAGTGCTGGAAATGGACTGTGGAAAAACAACAGGTGGAACATCTCACAGTGAAACATGTTAATTGGCAACAGGTGAGTAACATGATTAGGTATTGAAAGAGCGAGGCAGAGTTTCTCAGAAGTAAGTAAGTGGAGGGTTCCAGACTTTTAAAAAATAATAATTTTGGGATTTCATAATGTATGGTAATAATTATATTGCTAAGTTATTCAGAGAATTTACCAAAATCTTTGCATGCAAAGCACAACGCTAGTAAACTAGTAATAGACAATCATGTTCTTTGGGCCCTCAGGCAGCGCTGCCTTTAAAACAGACAAGGTTATGTAGTGGAAATCACTGCATGAGCTCAGGAACACTTCCGAAAAGCAGTCTTTTGAACACAGTTTGTTGCTGCAAGCCACCATGCAAAGAAGAAACAATGTATAACCATGGTTCAGAAACTCTTCTGCCTTCTCTGGGTCTGAGCTCATTTAGCACAAACTGAAGTGAAATGGAAAGCTGTCCTGTAGTTTTAAACATTTAAACATTTTTTTTTAAATAATGGCCACCGTGGCCTCTGGGCCAAAGTGTATAGGAACCACCCGGCTTGTTATGAGCATACAGTTCAAAAACCAGCAAATATATATTAGCTAGTGCATGGATTAGGTAGCATGTACATCCGGAAAGGCACCACTGATGCAGAACGACATTTACAGGTTTTGGAGCAACATGTGCTGTCTTACAGGTAATAACATTTTTGGGGACGGCCTTGTTTATTTCAGCAAGAGAATCTCAAACTACATTCTGCAGTTTGGGTGCTAAACTGTCCTCTGCAGTCCACACTTGTCACTCACTGAAAACATTTAGCATGTCATGAAAGAGAAAATCTGTCCAAACCAAAAATCCAAACTGTGGAACAGCTGAAATCCTATATCAGGCAGAAACAGCGCCACATTTCACTGGCCTCCAGTGCTGCATCTTTCATTTAACATGCATGTGGCATATATCTAATGTGCTTAGTAATACATGTAATATAATAATTCGTCAATAGAATAATTATCTTGATTACTTATTTTGGTGGTTGCAATTACACTGTGGCCAGTCAGAATGACATATTCAGAGAAATTAGTTATAATGTTAATAGTGGTTTATTGGCCGAAAAGATTAGACTGCTGTGCAGTTGTGTAGTCAGGTTGAGAACCTGTGTGTGTGTGTGTGTGTGTGTGTGTGTGTGTAAGCCATGTCCTCATGTTGGGTTATAGTTTTAGGACATTAAACAGAAACACGCTTTGTGTCAGGAACTGATATGAGGTTCATGCTGCCCAGCTGATATGTGTGTGTGTGGGGTATGTGTGTGTGTGTGTGTGTGTGTGTGTGTGTGTGTGTGTGTGTGTGTGTGTGTGTGTGTGTGTGTGTGTGTGTGAGCTTCTCTATGTTCGCAGTGCTGAGAGTTTGGAGGAGCTGTAATTTGCCACGTCGGAGGGGAGGGGAAAGGGAGATCCAGCTCAGCCAGTCTCAGCTCTGAGTGCACACACAGATTTTACAGTTTATGGCAGCCTGTGTGCTTGTTAGATCAACTAATTCGTGTTTGCACGGGCTTTGAGTGCCTGATTTAACCACGTTTTCACTGAGGAGAACCAGTTTAATAACACATATTTTAAATAAAACACATATTTAAGTGAAGTTCCTTAACTCCCTTAAATCTGAGAGGTTTGTGCAATTGCAATGAGTCAAAGAGTCGCCAAAATACTTAAAAGTAAAGAGATAACGCTTTTGAAAACTTTATAACTTTATTAACTTCTGATCAGCTCACTTTCAGTTAGTCTCTCCTTTTAAATGGTCTAAACTTTACTGGTATTTATCCCACGGTAGGTGTAAAGTCATATTTGAGTTTGATAATTTAATGAGTTTTGATGAGTTTGATCATTTAAACCTCGATAACTCAACATAAACGTCCATGAGGAAGAGACGCCCTTTCTTCCACTCTGAACACGATAGATGTTTTTATTCCGCCCGTACTCAGAAGTCGTCCCCATGGCTTCAGGCGATTAGTCGATTAGTCAGTAGCTGCTCCGTGCTGCGCTACGATTGGTTAATGGTTCGTTCGTACCGGGAAACTAACCACTAAAAGGCAGAGGAAGGTGGGACTTGTAGGAATACGGGTGTGGGGAAAAATAACGCGCAGCTCCTGACGCTTCATCGCGCATTTCCAGCAGCTCCTCGGACCAGTCGCGAGTTCGTAAAAGCTTTTACGCGATTATTTCGAGGAGCCGGGAAAAAGACATGCCTCCAAAAAACAGAAACAAAAACTCCAATTCGAATGAAAAAAACTCCGCAACCCCTCAAGATGACGTGGCGAAGAAGAGCCCCAAAGTGAGCAAACTAGAGAGTGCACCGGTGCCTGGACCGAGCTGCAGCTCCGGGTCCGGGTCGGGGGGACTGGCCAAGCTCATATCTGGACTCTGTTACTTGGCTTTAGTCGCTGGAGCTGGTTTCGCATCGTTTTACGTCCAGCAGGCTCTCACAGAGGTCAAACAAACCAACCAGAGACATCAGGAATCCATCCAGAAGAACGCAGAAGTGGTCCAAAAAGTTGAACAGACACTTCAACAGGTAAGACCTGTCCCGTTTATGGATGTTCAACTAATGGGAATGGCGAGGTCTCCCTTCTTTGGGCGACATGATAGAGAACAAGACGGACTCCTCAAACTTAGGAAATGTGGAAGGAGGTCAGACACCCCTCCCCCTTTATTGCTTGATGACTTGGCAGCAAAGATTTTAACCTACATTACTTTCAGGCCTTCATCTACTTGGGGTACACTCAATAACTTTTGACTTCGCTGCACAATACTTCTGGTCTTACACTGATCCATTCATTCAAACCAGTTTACACTGGTCTAACTGAGGGTCCCCCCCACCCCCTATACACACACTCCCTTCCCTGTGTGCTCTTCAGTGCCACCTCAACATTTTGTTATGTTCTGCTACTGTTTCCTCATGTTCATCATGTATAATATAAACTACATTAAAACGTATTGGGTGGGGTTTTAAAAAATGTGGAACAAAAGCTTTACTGTGGAACTTTTTTTGTTCTAGTTTTGTTCTTGTATGGTCATGTTTTTAATGGGGTTCTAGTTTGTTCTGCAGTGCATGTAGTCTATATGAAAGAAAAAAAAGTATAATACTGTAATCTAAGTGATAAATACTATAACGTACCCACACCCGCTCCTTTTGTTGGGTGAACTCTGGATGTCAGGGCATATGATTTCTTCTTTGAGTTATTATTATTATTAATATTATTATTGTAAACAACAATAATAGTAATTTATAAGTGACTCATATTATACCTAAGAGATCAAATAAAGATTCTATAACACTTCTCACTTTTCTAGATGAACTCTATGAAGTCTTCTCTGGATGGTCTTGAGGCGGCAGTGGGCCGCTCTCAGGCTGAGCTGGAAAGCACTAATCGGGCCGTACGGAAGGGAGAGACCGAGACCCGACGTGTCGAGGAGGTACTCCAGAAGCTCCAGAATGAAATCCTCCGCGACCTCTCTGAGGGTATCCGGGAAGTGAAGGAGGCAAGGGTGAACGATTTCTCGTCCCTGGAACGTACCTTGGAGGATCGCCTGGCTGAGCTGAGCCGCTCCATCGCCGACAGCGTGGCGGAGTTTGCTGGCACTCAGCGTGAAGCCCAAGCCCAACTCAGTGAGCTCAGAGCCCGGCTGGAGGTGCAGAACAACCCAGAGCTCCTCAAACAGGAGCTCACATCCATTACATCCACTGTAGCTCAGCTCCACACCGCCAATGAAGTCGCAGAGGGCAACATGGGTGTTCTTAGGGAACAGATTGCATCGGTGGGGACAGAGCTACAGACTAGGAACAAGGAAGTGGCATCCTTGTCAGAGGAGATAGAAGCGGTGAGGTCTTTAGTGCAAAGCACTGCTGGACTATTGAGGCAGGAAGTCTCTACAGCACAAGTCAGCGTGCAGGCCATGGCAGACCATGTCCAAAGCCTGCAGGGCGGGCAGGACCAGGCCAGCGAGAGCCTCCAGAGTCTGGAGAAAGAGCTGAGAGGAGAACTATCCAAGGCTGAGAGGAGGGGAGATGATCTGGAAGTCAGGGTGAAGGCTGCAGAAGAACGTGCAGTAGCTTTGGCATCTTCTGCCACAGAGCAGACGGACAAACTTGAGGCACTTCTTGCTCAATATGACTCTCATCACAGCTTTCTTGCAGTCCAGAGCAATGCATCCAAGAAGGCCAATCAGGAGCTAAAGGATGAGCTGGCAGCACTGAGGAGCACCCTGGAGGAGCTCCAAACCAGAATAGCCATTTTAGACAGCACCAGTACCAGGTTAGAAGCAGTTGAGCAGAAACTGGATGCTCTTGGAGATGGAGTGGCTTCAGAAGAGCCAGTACTGCAAACTGAGGAACCAGAAAGCCATGGGGAGGAGGAGTCAGATAATGCTACAGGAATTGAAGAGGCAGTAAATGAGGAGGTAGCTGAGGAAGAGGTAACAGAAGAGGAGGCTACTGAAGAAGAAACAGAAATGGAGGCGACAAAGGAAGAAGATGCAGCAGTAGAGGAGGTGGCCGAGGAGCAAGTAGTTGAGGAAGAGGTAGTAGAAGAGGAGGGTAGTGAGTAGAAGGATATTCAATATCACCTATTAGAAACAACAGGGATAAGATAAGCTTTTGGGAAAAGGATAATGAACTGTGAATCTGAAGAATACACTCTCTGCACTGTAGTTTCTTCCCCTTTGAACTTTTTATATGTTGTTGATACAAGTTGTCTTCCAAACGCAACTGCAAAATTTTGAATGTGTCATCATTGCTCATTTTTTCCAATAAAATATTTAAATGTTTAAAAGTCAGCTGATGTGAATAATTTTAAGCCATTTTAGGGCTATATGCACATGCATACGCACAACAGTAATTGTAGACTCATTTATTAAAGAGGACCTATTATGCAAAACTCACTTTAGTTATAATAGGTCTATGCACTATACAAAACATGTTCATGTTCAAGATATTTTCACAAAATCACTCTCACATAAAAAGATATCACCAGCTATTTTCTTCACAGTTTTGGTCCCTTTCAAAATGCCCCGTTTGGACGGATGGCCTAGTGTGACGTCCCACTAGGCCAATTTGCATAGAAATTGCATAGAACTACCCCTTATCTGTCAAAACCCACTAGCCTGTTGTTTGTCACCCCTTTCAGCTGCCATCTTGGGTCTTTGCAGCTCCCGAATTTAAAAGCTCCGCTGCGCCCCAACACCAGATTAGAGCCACCATTTTGTCTGCTAGTTTTACGAGCACGGATAAGCCGAGCACTGTGTCTACAGGCAGAGGTAAGTCATGTGTTGTTCAATGAATAGCACACATCCCTACACTTTCTCCCAAACAAAGAAAACCGAAAAACCATGTGGCTGTCATTTCATTTTCGATGTCCCAGCAACAATCGGCTTTGTTCCACCTTAAAAAGTTCCACCATAAGCCATGAAATGATGCGTTCTGAAATCGACCAAATCTGTGAAGAATAAAACTGGTGGTATCTCCAAGTTATTTTGTGCAAATAACTTCATGAATATGTTTTGTAGCCCATAGACCTATTATAACTTGTTTTTTTTAAGTGAGTTTTGCATAATTGGTCCCCTTTAATGTGCCTAAACACAGTTTAAACACAATGTTTTGGTGTTCTAATGAAGACTGAAAGAACCAGCTAAACAAGTCAGCGGTTTCCAAGCGATTGGAGAACAGTTTATAGCATTTGCTGGTCCAAGTCTTTTAATAGCAATGATGTTGGAATGTTTAAGTGAAAAGTCACTTGTCATCGAGAATACCTTCAAACACATGGTAGTGGCTTGTGATGATAGGCTGCTGGGGGTGGGGGTGGGGGTGGGGAAGGCATTAGCTTGCAAAATTCCAGACTCCTCCATTTCCTCCACCTCAGACAGTTCAGAACATAAAAGCAAATGGAAGTCACAGCTTGGAGCAATGGTAAACAGTTTGACCTTTTATTGAAAACGTCCAGTGAAACCCCTCTGGCCAGTTTCACAGATGAGCATGTCTGGTTCCAATTATTTAAAAACGTTATTGAGTGTTTGGTGAATTCACTGGACACATCTGTCTTTAGGACATGCTGAGAAGTCGCATATGCTACATTTTTCTTGTATTTCATTATTTTAATTGATTAGTTCTGCTCAATTCTGGTTTCATTAACCAGAAACAGCACTGTTAATCCATTATATTTAAAATGCTGTTTTTGAGACTATGACAATGACACTGAAAATGAGAGTGACACACACACATCTGACTGTCTTCACACGCCAAACATTCGATTTCTCACGTTGAAAATCTATTTTCTCTATCGGAGCTTAGGCTACCCATTGTGCACACTCCTTTACTGTAGGTGGCACACCTAATGATGCAGCAGTCCTCGGCAGCTAAGGCAGCAGCAGACACCCCCCACCCCCGTCGACCACAGGCAGCACACACCCCTCTGCACTATATATACATCCCAAAATATCAGGTTTTTGGAAAAGTTGGCAGCCCTGTAGTCATCTGTTAGCTGGTGTTGCAGAAATGGGGGTTAGTGCATGTATTAAGTTGTCTAACAACACAGCGTTAGCAGCAGCATGGAAAGTTGCAGTTACTGATGACTGGAGGAAGTTTGTGCTAGTCTTCAGCCCCTCCAGTGTTGGTGGTAGTGTGGTATTGGGGGAATCCCAGCAAGTGGATGTATTCAGCCATGACTAAATTGGGAACAAAATTATGAAAAATAACCAATGAAAATCATTGGTTTATGCAATTTTCAAAGATAAGCTGTAATGTGCCTCATTCAAAAGTGTAAGTGACCATTTGTAAAACGTAAACACGCAACAGCATGAAATTCGTTCTCTGTATTTAACCCATTCACCCAAGTGAGGCAGCAGGCAGCCAGGAAACAGTGTGCGGGGACGCTACCTTGCTCAGTGGTGCCACTAGCCATTAGGGATTCAAACCCACAGACATCACCTTCTGATTGAAAGTGAAACTCACTAAGCACCAGACTACAGCAGTCTGAAACAAGACTTATGTGAATGGGTTGGGCTAAACTGCTATACTCGCAATAAGTGAGATATCACAGAAACAATGAATGACTGTAATGTCAGGGTGGTTTATGGCACTCACCCGATCCGTTATGACAGCCAACCCGCCCTACAAAATCTTAACTATGACCCAAACCTAACCCTACCCTCTTAAGTCTTTATTGACCCTTAAGATAATTTTTTACCCCCGCACCCACAATTGTTTCTAAAAAGCCAATCAAAATCTGCCTGATCTGAGTGTCAGTCTGGGGACCTGTGCGTTACAAGTTGACCCACACATAATTAATGGGCAGTATTGACAGGGGAAACAAATACGTTTTTCAATCTTTGCAGTGTTTATACCTCACATGAACCTATTTTTATTTAAAGAAAAAGAAAATAATGAGAAAATAACGTGGAAAATAAATTCCAGGTTTCAAATAATCATTTTAAAGTGAGGAACTGAAGTGTTAGTCCACATACATTTAAGAATTAAATTATGAAACTGAAAAACAATCTCATTAATGGTACAGGTCAGTCTGTCTGATTCTGTGTTTTGCTGAGGTCACTTTGATGCAACATGTCACTGGAATCTGATTTCACAGATAACTCCTCCTGAGGTGTTTTAAGCCCCCTACTGGCAAGTGTGGATAAATTCTCTTTAATCTGTGTTACATCTTCCTCCCTTTTCATCACGTCCTCTGCCAAATGGCCAATCCTAAGTGTTAAGTCAGCCAGCTGTGGCTCCAGCATGGCAAAATCACGCTTGATTGTGAACACTTTAGGCTTGAGGTCACTTGCAAAGGTCACTGTCTTGATCAGCTTGGCCCGGCTGCTCTCTAGAGCCAAAATGCGTTCAGAAAGTTTCTTGTCAGTAGCAGAAAGCTCTGGGATGCGTTTGCGAATCTGCTCCAGGTTTTGACTGTTCTTCCCCATAGAACTTTTCAGACTGGAAATGCGGTCGATACTACCAGCTAAAACTTCACCAACACGTTTGACCATTTGTCTCTCAGCCTGAGCCACCTTCTCCTCCAGCTGTCCTGTCCGGCTGAGTAAAGCTTCCAGCTCGCCCTCCAGGCCCCCCATGCGCCTCACGTCTGTCCTCACCGAGGCCACTCGGGCTGTCATGTCACTGGAGATAGTGGTGGTGCGATTCTCAATGCGCTCCACAGCCTGCAGAAGAGCAGCCAGCTTCTCCTGCATCTGCTGCCGTCGATTAGTCAGGCCAGAGGACCACTCCATCAGCTGGGAGACCTCCTGCTCCAGCCTGCTCAAATGGGACAAAGGTAACTTCAGTTCTTCGCTCTGCAGAAGAACCTGGACATCCTCGCACTATAGCAGGAGAGAACACACAGATAGTAAGCAACTATTTCACTCATGAAGGTGCCTGATGGTTCCAGAAGTCATTTCAACATTCTTCTCCCACATGAATGCTCACTTTATGCATCACTGAAGATTAGGCATGAGCACCCAGAGCACACTGACCGACCTAATAAACACCAACCCCAGCGTTAATATGCCATACATGTTTAATTATTGGAAAGCTCTAGAATGTTCTCATCCATTCACAATGTTTTACAATATTTTGAATTATCCATATTATCCTAGACTGATTCAGAATATGCTTTATCTAAAACATTCTCTCTTAAATCCAGGGCTGGTGACCAGAATGTTCTCCACAGTCACATGATTCTGTTCTCCTCCATTCATATTGCTCTAGATTCTAGTTCTTTAGAAGATCTGGAATGGCTGGATGAGATGAATTAGTATTAGGTAAGGTAGAGGGGATAGCATGGTAGTTGCTGGTTGTAACTAAACTCTGCAGGAAAGTAGATCTTTAGGAGGTGGGTGATGAGGACTGTTTAGGAATGTTCTCTATTCACACTGTTCTAGAACATTCTCCTCCATTTGTGCCTGGTCACCTGGCCTATGAGTTCATACTGTGGAACATTATAAAGTCAACTGTTAGCATTTGAAGAGGAAAGTCAGATCAGTATTAGGGATGGGTATCGTTAAGGTTTTAACGGTATTGCTACTTCTTTCGATACCACTTATCGGTTCGGTACTTTAACGGTACTCTTTGTTGTGTTTTTTAATGTTTTTTTTAAATTAAAAAACATATTGAGAACAGAAATAACACTATTTTTTAAATGTAAAATAATGATCTATAGCTTAGCAAACACCAATGTTTGAGCAAATCTATTACACAAACAAAACCAATGATTGTAAAACAAATACTA
>JBBPDC010000129.1:23256856-23284915 GCA_037974485.1 Hemigrammopetersius urotaenia
CATCTTGGTTCAACACATCACTAATGTGTGCAAGCACTCTTTTTTAACTGCAGACTAATTAGCAGTTGTAATCAGATGCAGGTGTTTGTTTTAGAAACGCCAAGTGCATGATTCCATATTATTTTCCTGATTTTTGATTCCATATTATTTTCCTCTGTTTGATCTTTAAAACAGTTGTCATTGACTACAGTTATCTTTCTTTGATTTTTTAAAAAGTGTTTTATACAGCCAGAAGTTTGGATTGTTGAGTGATAATAGTTTTGTGGCAAGTATGTGCTTGTTTTTTTTTTCTACACAATTAAACAGAGAGGGGTGATTCCATACTTTTTGCCAGGGGTTGTAGAACAGTTTATCTAAACTAGACTTCATTTATAATCAACTGTTATATATATATAAATAACAAAATAATAAAAATGTTTTGTTTTTTAGATTTTGTCACTTTCAATGCTGTATAAATGTAAATGTGATTAAATTAAATGTTAGACGCTGCTCACTGGGGAGTTGTGCTATTAATAGAACAGGTCCGCAGGCTACTCATGTGGTCCTTGGGGGCACCCTGGTGCCCAGGGCCACCACATTGGCGATCCCTGTTCTAGTAAATCCAGGCAATTACTAGTTTAATACAGGATCACACACACACACGTAAAAGCACTGCAAGAAAACAAATGATGACGGAGGTATTTCACCTTTTATTGTTAGTTTTTAACGAAATTTAAAAGATAAAGCTCTGCATTTTGGAATTTTCTAGCCTCCAAAATACATGATGGGCAGTCTCACACTGATGTCCTTGGTCCCTTTTCTTCTTGTAGGCCCACAAGATACAGCAAATGGACAGAAAGTATTCATTTTTATCTCAGCACATTTTAATGTTTTTCTTACATTGTTTTGACTTACAATGATCAAAATAGTCCTTCCAATCAAAACATTTTCTCATGTATTGCAAATGTTTTTTAGCTTAATTTAGGGGTCTGCATCAGACCTAGAGGGCTACTAAATAGACTATGTAGCATACAGCTTGGGAGTATAACTAAATTATGATCCCAGTATAACTTGAGAATTTCTTCTTAGAAGAAATTACTGGTTTGGTTCCCACAGACATTCAGTACATTTAAGCTCTTTCAATATGCATTCTTAAAGTGTACACAAAATCTTGCAGCTGACTACAAAATATAATAGACATCTATCTATCCTTAACAATACGTTTGTAGTGCATACAGTCAAGCAAAAGCTGCCTCGCAAATCAACGGCTGAATCTATCTATCTATATAAACAAGGAGAAAAGGGAGAAAAAAATCAATGGAATCATTTTGTGACTAATAATGCATTAAATGACCATTTGGTTCGGATCTCCATTTAAGTTGAATTCACTCACAGCCCAGGAACATCCACTAAATCAAAAGGTGACTGGTGATTGGTGTGCTTTCCTTCAGCTTTGGCATAATCATCACCATCTAGTGCAGGGGTGTGGAACTCCAGTCCTGGAGGGTCGTGGTCCAGCACGTTTTGGTGATTTCCCTGCTCAAAAACACCTGGTTCACTTTGCCAGTTAATTGTCAGGTTTAGTGAATGTGATTGAGGAATAGCTCCATCAAACTGCTAGACACCGGCCCAAGTAAAAGAGAGGTGCAATTTTCAATTCCTGTTTAGCAATACATCTGTATACCACAACTTTTTAAAAGGTGACTTATCAATCCAAAATATATCCCCATATATCCAAGAATTGTCAGACACGGTCATGACACACATATATAAACAATAACATGCCTTCTCCTAGGTGCAATTTATATCATACAATAGAATGTTTTGTGCTTTAGAATGTAATGCAGCATGTTTTTAAACAAAATATGAGTGGAAATATATCTATGACATTTGGTCTTTCAGTGATCAACAGAACACTGCATATAAGAGCACTTAAGTAAAGCTAGTAAATCCCATAAAGATCCCTTGTCATCAGCATATAACAGGTTAAGAAAGATGTAAACAATATAATATTTACAACAGCAAAAAAAACAAAAACAAAAAAACAACAACTGGCCACCCACAAAATGATATGATTATTTCGCAAATTTACAAAGAAAAAAAAAAAAGCTTTTCAAGCTTGAAGAACATAGCAGTTCCTCACAGGGCTGGGACAAGGCCAGTAAATGGCCGCCTACATAAGGACCCAATGAAGCTACACATATGAATCATATTTGACTGTAATGCAATTGTGACCTACATATATGGACATACAGTTTCCCTTCATTATGCCGAGATGCTGCTCCACAGTAAAGGCTCATGTGCTGTAGCGATCCTGCAAAAGAGAAAACACACAAATACTTTAACTATGCTAGAGTAGACAAGAGACTAATTAACGTACACTATATGTCCAGAGGTTTAAAGGCACCTACTTATCTAATATTTCTTCCAAAGTCAAGGGTGTTCATAACCAATAATAAATTATGAATAGTATTTAATAAGAACAGGGGATGTATACTCCTATGCTGCAGTAACAGCCTTTAATCTTCTGAGTAGACTAGATGCTGGGGGGGCTTTATACCCTTGCTTTATACCCGTGCATGGCACTTGATATTTTCTATGGAGATCATACAAGCTGGGTGCATGCAATTAAAAACCTGAGTCAGCAATAGGCATTTATCTTATAGCAGCCGTAATCACTAATTATAGGGGTTGTCTAGATACTTTATGATATGTAGTCAGTGTTAGAAAACAATACAGGGTGGGTGTAAACTGACTTGTATAGTTGAAACCACACCACTGGCCATGACCGACAACTTCCCAGCCACAGAGCGTACACCACTCTTGAGTTGAGACATGTCTGGAGCACTGGGCAGCACATTGCTCAGACTGTATGAACTGCCTGTAACGGAACAGAGAAAGACACATGGGCTAAACTGAGAGAACCAGCCACATTTATAAGCACAGATGTGTGCTTCTCCATAATGACTAGCAGAAGAACACTCATGCTATATTTCACATGAATATTCTACTGCAGCCACCTAAAAATACTCCTGAGTTGCATTAGCCTCATAACTCCAGTATTAAACTAAAGAAGAAAAGTTCAGATAAAGTAAATGATTGACTATATTGGACATAAGAGGAAACTGCAAACCTGATTAATCACCAAACCAATACTTCAAATTTATCCTACAAAAAGAAACAAAGCTCAAGCACTGCTCTGAGTACCCATTAGTTTCATTAGGAATCATTAGGAGGCTTTGAAGTCATTTGTTTCCCAAGAGAATAAGTTCCTTGCTTTTGGAGCTATGGTTCAGAGATTACTGCTTAAAATCCTGCTTCTAAGGTTCTGAAATGAAAAGTAAGGTTTTTGTCTATGCTGAATTAGCACTTACTCGTCTGCTTCTTCTGCTCATCGAACAGATCAGCAGAGCTAATCGCCGAACTGCCAGAGAAGCGTTCCAGGCGGGTCCTTGCTTCATACTGCCCAAAAACAGGAGCAGGATTATTCACATGATTCTTCATAAGCTGTTTTCAAATAACAGACAGCTCAAAATGCTGAACTAAGAAAAACAGTATTCATAACTGAAATATATGAGCACAGTTATTGCATGGAGTTTGTTTTTTACAGAACAAGTTACCTCAGAGCTATCCTGTTTACCAAAGAACATATCAGAGGAGATAGCTTTGGCACCACCAAACTTCTTCTGAGCATCATCAGAGACTGGCACAGGCCCTGGATCTGCTTTCCTCCTCGCTGTGCTCCTGTGGTTAGAAAGGGAAGAACCAATTAACGTTTTACAGCTGGAAGATCATTTAATCAATTTTATTCTTACTATCAATAAAGAACAGATTCCTTCCATAAATTAAACCAAAATCCATGAATCTGAAACATCTTTCAACCTGCTCAAGTAGTATCCAGCTTGTCATAAAGGTGGCAGTGACTTGATGTGTTTTGGATGCAGTTTATGTGTTCTGTGATAAGTGAAACATTCTGCAAATGTGCTTTTCACTGCTTTACTCCTTTAAAAATATCAGTTGGCTGGCTGCACTAATTAAGAAGCAAACCTCTCTTCAAATGAAGACAACTTGGAGCTCAGATAAAAGTCAGGCTCTGGTTTCTTTGGTTCTTTCTTCTTGATGTCTCCCCACTGTGAGAAGAATTGATCTGAAGCGTCATCTGTAAATCTGGAGGACCTCCTGCAGGGCCAGAGACCACAAAGCAGTTTAGTCAAACATGTATTCAACCTGTGTTTAAAATGATTATGCCAAATAAGGTCTAAATTCTTTTTCTCCTTAATTTTTTAGACTTGGAGCATTAAGATCCAATCATCCATCAAAAATACAAATCCTACAAATGGCAGTGAACAACTCTAAACAGATGCATTCCCTTGAAAATCTCTCCTGATTTGTGGGTTGAAGAATCAGCTAGTGGATTCAGAAATAAGCTGGCACAGCCATGCCTGCCTCACAATTTTGCACTATGAAGTATGAGTGGGCCAAAAGTGGATCGCACCTGATAGACAAAAAGCCATCTTCTTCCTCCTCATCATCACTGTATTTCCTGGGGTGAGAGGAGACCTTGGCTAAAGTCGGAGTCTCCTGTTGAATGGTCTGCATGTCTGCCAGCACAGAGTGAGAAACTCCACTGAAAGAAAGACCAAAAGAAAGTAAGTCAACGCACAGATAAACAGAGGTGTGACTGTTTAGCTTCCACATAACACTACCAGTGTGTTCATGAGCCAGTCTGTTGATTCTGAATACATTCAGTGCCTGGTGTGAGAATTTGTTGAGACCTTCTTCAGTCTGAATGATTCAGACTGAAGTTGCACTGCATGGGCACTTCATGTCTTAAAGAAATAGTTCAGAAAAATAATCTATTTCATGCAGTTTTGGAGGCAGCTAGTGACCTAGTGGTTAAGGAGTTACTCCTGTGATCAGAATGTTGTGAGTTTGAATCTCAGGACTGCTAGTGGCACGACACAGGTACCCCAGAGAGGTACCTCCCTGAGCACTGCTTCCCGGGTGGTGTGTCACTGGCTGCTTCACTTGGTAAATGGGTTAAATGTAGAGAAAAAATTTCACACTGTTGTGCTGTGCTGACGTGTGACTTTAAGATAAAATAAGATAAATCTTTATCTTTGTCACTTTTTCACGAAACGACGAGATTTAAGGTGCATTTGACAGGAATAAAAGAAGACGCATTCAATAACAAAATGAATAGTAATAGTAGTATGTTGAAATGTATACAAATTGCAGAGATCACTTAAACACTTCTTTAAAAGGTCCATGTCGTGGAAAACAGGATTTATGTTTTTTTCTTTTCATAAAAGGAGAGCTTAATACAGTATGTTAACACAAACACTGTTAAAGTTGCAAAATCAGCATTCACACCCCAGTACATCATGTCCGTATATGGAAATGAAGTGGTAAAAACAGCCAGTTTGAAATTCACCGTTTTCATAACAGCTGTTTTTTTTTAATCATTAACAAACAATAAATGCTCTCACGTTCTGTTGGCCAGGCCCATCCCCAGCCTCTCGGCCTGCTCCTTCTTCTTCCCCTCAAGCCCTCGCAGCTTCTCCTCATCCCTCTTCCTCTGCAGCTCCAGATCGTGATAGGCCAGCCGCAGAGAGCTCACACTTGACACACCACAGAAAAAACAAATACATTACACTCTCAAAAACAATGTGCTAATTCACAGCATAACATAAATAACAACCCTTCCTGTGTCCCATCTGTGTCTTTCTGGTGTTGCCTACAAAATGGGGATGAAGTGGATGGATGCCATTTCTACTTCTTACTCACAGCATTCTGTAATCATTCCAATTGGGGAGAACTTCTGTTTTTCTTTTATTTTAACACTATGTCACTCCATAATCTTCATCCTTACTTCAAAATATTTTAAACAACTTCAATATCTGGACATGACACTTGAATTAGTTATACATCTGTGGCTGTTATTAAAACCTGTCAGTAAACAAATGTATGTATTGTTAAGATGATTTACTTTGCCATTAATGAAGCACAATGAAAGCATCAGTAACTCATGTCTGAAGTGTCTCATGTCTGAAGAGTAACAGTTTCTCTGATAGAACCAATGAAAGTTTAAATGGGTAATTAAACTATTTTTGCTATTTTTTATTTTTACTATTTTATGTACATATTCCATTCCCAAAATAAAAATACAATATCTTAAGAATAAAACCAGAGATCTGGAGATGATCTGATAACACACCAAAGAGTGCAGACCTGAATGACAAAAAAAAAAAAACCTCCATGCCTGATTCAATTAAATTGTCATACAACACTGAAACAAACGATCAAACAGCTTCTGCCATATTTTCATACCATTTGCAAATTTCAAGCAGAGACTTATTTACAAAAAGTTGGAACTGCAGTTCCACCGACTACAATACGAAGAGTGCTTCTCCCCTGACCGAGTAACATGTGACAAGTCACAAATGAGAAGAACGGGCTTTAAAAACAGACCCTCCAACCTATAGCGGAGAATGTGGACTTTTGGAGAGCCTAAAGAGAAACTGGTCTCTATAACCAGTGGAGGTAGCTCAGTGGGTAGGATATTTGCCTCCGGACCAAGAGGTCATGGCTTCAAATCCTACCTTCAGCACATCACCATTGGGTCCCTGAGCAAGATCCTTAACCCCAAGTGTCCCCTGAAGTTAGAGAATGGAAGTCGCTTTGGATAAAAGCGTCCGCTAAATGCCATAAATGTAAATGTACAGTTCAGCTTGACACGGTTATATATTTGTTACCTTGCCAAGGTTTGTCTTGTAGCATTTGTTACTCAAATCTGCCAACAAAGTCAGAGTTTTAAGGCAGCAAAAGACTTTTTGGCATACACTGGATCATGTGCCTTTTATTAATGAAGCGGTAACCATGCCCATTTGGTACAACTGGCATATATAAAGTGCAAATACACTGGCACACACCACACCCTTGGTTTTCCAGTTAGTGTGACAGGGCTCCTCCCAGGTTGTCATCACATTATGTAAACATGTTCTAATGAAATGCAGATGAACCAATAAATGGAAAAACTCGAACAGGTTCATGAGTGGTTAATATTATAAGTACGTTTTATGATGGGACTTGACTCTTTGCAGCTTTGATTAATCCATTGTAAGTACAACAGTGTGAGCAAGAAAGCAGGGAAACTCACACTGGCTCTTCTGGCTCTGTGCTTTTTTCTGCCGCTGCTTCTTCTCGCCGTTTATCCACGGCCTGCGCTCTCTTTTCCTGCGCTGAGAAGCTCTGGCTGCTCACCTTCTGAGCTCCCAGGCCTCCTTTCTTAGAGGCCAGCTGTTCAGCAGAAACAAAGAAATACGAAAATACATTTAAACACACCACTCTACACACACACGATACATCTCACACTCAAGACAGTTTATGACACAAGAATAATTAATTGCTGTTGTGGAGAAAGCATTCACAGTAATTATGTGTCAAGTATTACAAATGTGTATTAAAAATAAAACTCAGCACTCACTGTTTTTTTGGTTGGTCCTGGCTTCTTTTTGATTAGAGTGGGCTCTGAAAGGCACAAATACATAGAATGTGTGAATCTGATTAACCGAGTCACATTCAGAATCATTTTAAATTATTCAGTGCACACATTTATGACCACATACATCATCTGTAACTTTGAGTACGAGTGAAAGTTTCCACAAAAAAACACATTAGCAATGACGAAGATGTTACATATCTGGAGAACAGACCCACCTTCCTTTGAAAAGGTGGAATCTGTAGAGTATTTCTTTAAGTAAACCCCCCGCCAATACAGTCGAAATTTTGCTCTTAGTTTAGTGCTGAGACCGCAGAGCTGCTGTACCAACACTAGAAGTTTTCCAAAAATACATCTTCAAAGCTTCTCTCAGCCTCCTCACACAGCAGCCAGCAATTCAGTGAAGTAACACAGACTTGTGACTGTGGTATAAATCCAAGTATAATGTAATGTATGCAATAAAAACGTTTTTGTGACAATGACTATCACAAATAAAGAAGAATCTGATCCAAGATCAGTGCTCTCCAGCCCTTAAGAATCTGATCCAAGATCAGTGCTCTCCAGCCCTTAAGAATCTGATCCAAGATCAGTGCTCTCCAGCCCTTAAGTCTGAAATTCTAAAATGGCTTTCCGCAGCGGTACTATTTTATTTTTATAACTGTGAACCATATTGTGAACCATAATGACAAATCTGCGGCACATTAATGAAGACCTGAATGTGGGGGTGGAGTTCTTAACGCTAACTGTTAATTTTTATTAATGATAAACTGTTGCTTAAATCTAATTCAAGAAATGATAGCTATAATGTCTCAAATTCTATGGCACTTCAGTTAAACAGTTAACTTTACCTAAAGCAGCCTTTGGAGAAATGCTGAGGAGTTCAACAGATGGACCCTCTTCATTATCTGTAGATGACAATTATGAGTCAGACACATGCACATATGTGCACATTAACACAGACACCTTGCTGCAGCAGCATAACAGTATTGAGTACATTGTGAGCATCATACCATTATTATTTTTGTCTTGCACTGTTGTCTCCTGTTGAGGATTCAGTTTTTGCTGGAATAAGCTTTCTTCACTCTAGATAAGCAGAAACCCAAACAGAGAGTGACAACATGTTAACAGAGAGAGACATAGAAACAAAGCAGAAAATGGTAATACTATTGGATTGAGCAATCATCTACACATCCAAGCAAATGACAATGTTCTTTAGAAAAGGAAAGATTCAAACCTGCGTGTGCTGGCTGAAAAAGTCTTCTTGCTTGTCTCCAGGGGAAGTAGGGGACAGAGGAGCCTGACTGTCCAGCCATAGCTAATATGAGTGAGAGAGAGAGTAAATAATTATACTAAAAGATTATTCCATTTATTTCTATATGTTTTATATCTAGTTATATCTATTTCTTATTCAAACATAAAATATTCAAATGCAACTAAACAGTCAAAATAGTCAAATGCCAAAAACTATTGTGAGTGTGCGAGGGTGAGTAACCTCTGTGCCATGCTGCCTGGTGGCTTGAGTGGCCAGACTTTTGATCTTTTCTCTGTAAAGCTGGGCTGCACGGCTGTTGTATTTCACATTGGCTGCTCCTGCAGTGCCACCATGTTGGTTAAAAAAGGCAGTCTGTTTTGAGAGGAAGGAGACATTAGTACAACTTGTACATCAGTGAAGGCAAAACTATAAACATACATGTTTCCATGTTTACCAAACGTCTGTTCTAATAATACACAAGAATTAATGTAATGCAATTATACTGTATATACACACACACTTTGTAGTACTGCTATTTTGTATCAACCTATTTGTTCAGCTCTACTTACCATATAGGGGCACCTGTTGTAATTTGATTGCAGTAAGAGACCATAGTCCATCTGCATTATTTGTTAGCCCCTTTATCCTGCTCATTAATGATCAGGACTGCTATATTGGATCACGAGCAAGCAGGAGTGCAACATGCATGTGGTGGGTCATGCACAGAATGAAACACACAGTAGTGCTCCTGAAGTTTTAAAAACCATCACTTCATCCACCAGGCAAATATAATAATAATACCTTCTCACTGGTGGTCCTGATCGTTGATGAATATGGTAAAGGAGGCAAATCAATAATGCATACAAACTGTAGGACTACAGCATGTAACAGTAAACTACAAAATGCACCTATATGATTAGTGGAGCTGATAAAATAGACAACGAGTGCAGATACAAAGGATGAAATGGTTCATTGTTATATATAACATGGGTGTGTGAAAAGACAGAAGATTTGAATATAGGCATCATCCTCATGCAGACTGCCCACATTACCACATCAGCCCTGAAGTCAATGAATTGAGGGTTGAAACGAAAGCCATTGGGAGAATAACACTCACTGCACTGGCATTTCCCCCAACTTGCATACAACGCAGCTGATACCAGGACCAGTTGTAATCAAGCTCAGTAGACCTGAAGAAAACATGTATTGTTAATAATTAACATTAATTAACCATTACAATATTCTCTTGAACAGTAATGACATCTGGATCTTCGGATCTCATCCTGAATAGGCCACTGGGGCTTAGGTGTTAATATAACATGGAGTTCATTGTACCTGATAAAGGACAGGTGCACTCCCAGAGAGCGATGTGTGCCGGAGCAGTCTATACACAAGAACACTCCATATGTGATACTAGCCCAGCTTGGGTTCTTTGCAGAGCAGTCAAAACACACCTGGGAAAGCAAACAGAACACATTATAACATTTTACAGCTTTACAACTTTCCTTTTGTGGTTTATTTTGTGCTTGGCTCAAAATAATCTTATGGAAAGATGTAATCAGTAAACAAAAACAGGTAAATTAATTTGTGAACAACAGGATAGCAGGGGCCTAAAGTGAAAGATTCAATGAGTCTGTTCAGCATGGTTACAAAGGCTAAGTGTCTGACATTTAAGGTGTAAAAAGTCACTGAGACCAGTCAAAAAAAGAAAACAGAAGGAAATAACTCCTCGTTTTAACGCTGAACATTCCAGTCAAAGTAAGCTAAAAACAAGTTTCTTTATCTTATCGTGGTCAGTTTCTGTTGTCATGGGAAAGAGACAGAAAGTGGGTTAACACACACATAATACCAATACTTATAAACTATATAACCTGGCACACTTTTCAGAAACGTTTTGGACACATTTGCGGTTGGAAAGAAGGAAAAACAGTGTGAACCGGAGCTGCCATATGTTTGACCAGACAGGAGAAAAATAGCAGCAGCTCTGAAACTGCTACGTGTCACATCTTCACCTCCCTTCCTTTTCTCCAGACATCCCTCACATCTCCATTATCACCCTCACCGCCTCACCTTATTAGTAGGAATGGCGCGTAAACGCTTGAAAATAGCAGCGATGTCCTGCTTGCTCGGTTCTGTCATCTTTTCCACCTGTTGATGTGTCCGGAGCACAAACACCACTCTCCTCCTCCACTTCCCTCTACGCCAGACGGAACGAACGACAGGCCACGTCACCGCGGCATGCTGGGAAATGTAGGCAATTTGATGTCCTCAAATGCTCCCACATCATAACAGACTGGATTTTTCTCACATTATTTGAAGAATGCAATACAAAAATATTAATGTCATCTAGCTATCATTATGTGATGTACTGGACCTTAGTTAATGTTCTCTGAATGTTGGAACTACGGACAGCCTTTTAATATTATTACAGGACCATGTGAATTTATTACTTGTCCTCCAACTGTAGTAAATAGACCATGCGTGTCCGTTGTTAGTTTGTCCTCAAAGAGGATTGTGTATGTCCATTGCTTTATTTACATTTACTTTAACAGCATTTAGCAAGTGTCTCTCATATTAGTAAACATAGATTTAAAATTAAGACCTGGATTCTAATAGAGATGGAGGGTGGGGGTGTTTGTGAAAGTTTTCAGTGAAGAGGTCTGTGGGTCTTTAGTCTATATTAGAATGTCTCAGCAGTTCTGATGGTCAGAAGTTTGTTCCAACACTGAAGGCCCTTTCAATCTCTCTAAAGGTTGTTCCAGGACCATACATTTTATTCTAAATACCCTCTAAAAGTATTTGACCATAACAACTTCTAAATGTCGTAATAAGCCCACATATGTCTGTTGCTTAATATCCTCTGAATGTCTTCATGGGACCACGTTCGTCCATTGTTCAAAGTCCTCTGAATGTAATGATAAGACCATGTACATCCATTGCTTAATGAGATAAAGGGGATGATGTGATCACTGCTGTTGTAATATTGTGAAGTCATATGACGAGAATTAGATGCATAGTACAGTGAATTAGGATGATGTGCCCTCTTTAATAGTTGGAGAAACTGTTTCCCCACAGCCTTTAATGATTTGCTCAACACTTCAGAACTTTGCCTGCATTAGAAACCACCTTGCCAAGCTACGGCCAAATGAGAGCAGGGAGCAGCATGCCGAGGCAAATACACACATGCTGAATATTTTCAGTGCAGTTATGCACTATGTAATTTCCCTAACAGGACTTTTCTCAAGCTTTGCACTAGATGGCACTGGCTTCCCTCCTGTAGTGAGTGTTTATACACAAACCAGTCACAGCATTAACATCACGGACAGGTGAGGTGAGTTATATTATCTCATTACAGTGACACACGTCAAGGGGGTTGGATATATTAGGCAGCAACAGTCAGTTCTTGAAGCTGTGTTGGACGCAGGAGAAAAGGTGAGTATATGGATAAGAGCAGTACACAGCAGTTAGTACCACCAGGACCACTGGTGAACCAACAACAGGATCAGGGACAGCTAATGTTGACAGATGCACCTGAGGAGGAAAGGCTCGCTTGTCTGCTCTGATCCCACACAAACTGCTAAAATAATTAATGCTGGCTATGATAGGAACATGTCAGACAGGTCAGAGTGACCATGCTGTCCCTGGCCACATTTGAGAGTGGCAACATTGATCGATCGATAGATAGATAGATGCTTTATTGTCATTGTGTCAGTACAGCGAGATGACATTTGGAGCTAGGCTGCAAATGCACACACAATGGCCATGTCAGGATCATTAATGGACCATGAAACACACTTTCCTTTAAATCATGTGGACGGCCAGATGTGCAAAGAAAAGAATGCAAACCAGTGGAGGCAGTGCTCCGGGCAATATACATACAGTACGTGAAAGTGGTGATGGATTTTATATTTCTGTGTAAATATGGCCTCCAACAAGTGTTTATAATACAAATCCTAAAAGTATATAAAGAGAACTAAACAGAATAAACAAGAATTAAACCTTAAACAAATAGCTTATATTCTGTGATTTATTTACTGAAGCGAAAGATCCAAAATTATAGATCAGTGGATGGGAAAAGTATGCAAACCTCTGGGAATAGCAGATCAGATCATTTCAAGGTGAAATTAGTTGTGTTCTCAGTCAGTGGGACGACAATCAGGTGTGCGGACTCCCAGTTTTATTTGTAGAAGAAAGGGTTTACAAATGTCTAAGAACCACTGTGTGTATGTGGCATTCGTGTATATATGTGTGACCACAAGGAGTCTGCGGCTGCATTCTGAATAGTACAGGACAGCCAATCTGAACTAAAGATATTGTAAACACACATACCTCTTAACTACTCTTAAGGGATAGAGAAGTTGAGAAAAAAAAAAATCAATGTTGAACCCCACCCCCCCAAAAAAAACCATACATTGATTAAAAAAACACAAAAACAACAAAAAACACAGAACAGTGTAGGATCATGGAGGATCATGGTTGAGATTTTTTTTCATTTTAAATCATTTTATTTGCCAACAGCTGAGTGACAAATTGAACAAAGTGCACTGCGTGGGCACAGTGGCTGCTTTAATGTAACAAAATCCATAAAGTTGAAACTGATAGCTGTGCCACTGCTTATTAGTTACAGCAAAACTCTGGTACATTCAAAAGTTTGCTTTTGTCCCCCCTGAGACGGCATTAACGAGACAACTGCCATCAGTGAACATGAACTGGCTGTTATATTACCACTGACAAATTCACTCTCTCGTGCTCCAAAAAAAAGAAAAAGAAAAGAAAATTAACATAAAGGCATCCTAAAATGTGCTGATAGTTGTGTCTGCATAACTCAATATGACCATCTGCAAGAAAGGCCTTAAATCATATATACACAAATGTAACAAAAGTTCATGACATTCATACGCCATATAAATGCTCAATTTATATACATTCTGATTCTGAATCACAGCATTTTGTCCATGGGCAAAACTTGGAGCATTTAGGCATTTAATATAAATTAATAGTCTAAATTTTAAAACTATCATTCATCCCCATCACCTAATTAAAATGCTTATTTTGTTCTTAAATTCAAGGCAATGTACATGCAGAAAGGCTGGCATTTGTCTTTCTCCCCCCATTCAGTAACTCCATCTTGGTGTGAAACATTGTACTCTTGAGAACATCATGTGATTGTGGCATCTTTTAACATCTCCCATGTGGTCGCTGTGAACTGTCCAGTGCAGGCTAGAGAATAAAGCTGACTGCTTCAAGTGAGGAACCCCCCCACCCCCCCACCCTTCAAGAAACATTCATAAACCATCTGAAATAAACATTTACACAGAGAAAGAAAAAGCTGAAACAAGGAACACAGCATAAGTGAAAAGTGTGAACTTCACCAGTGATGAACAGACCCTTAAATATAAAGGTTCTATACGCCATGCCAGAGGAGACGCGTTTTTGGTTACCTTTCAGATGTTCTTTAAAAACTGAAAGATTCTTTAGGATAGCATAAGTTGTTATTGTCCAAAGAAACCCTCTGGCACCTTTACTTTAAAGAGTGCAAGTGAACGAGTCACCAGTAAGCAGACCTATGATAACATTCAGCTCCAAAAATCCCTGATAAACTACTCCAGCATATGCATTCTGCCTCCCGCTCTCCTTCTTTATGTGTAGTTTAGAGGTGTAGATTCAATGATCAACCATCCGCACACAAAATAAAAAATGCTTATAAATAAAAAAACCTTAAATTTGATAGTTCAGTAAATAAAACCTTCCCATTTCTGGCTTTAATGATCAGCAGAAGATCTATCAGGGATCTATCTCGCTACATTTCCATGCACAAACAGCTTAAAGCTCAATTTTTGAAAGGGTAAATGTGATCATTGAATTTGCATGCTTGGGCAACAATATGATTTCATATTCCTGTTTGTGGTTCTAGCATAAAATGTATATTTAGTTATATGGATATATAGCCATATGGCACATTTTGACCACAACATGGGCACTAATGTACATAGAAGCACATCTGATTGGTTAAAACAAAGTTTTTCTTTTCAAAGCCAGATTCCTTGGCCTTTAGCAACACAATGGCCTTAGGGAAGTAGTAACCAATACATTTTCTATTTCACTACATGGTTTTTGTTCAAAATCCAAAATTGTCAAGGCACGGAAATGAAACATATCTTTTGTTTTACCCCAAAATATCTGCAGTTAACTGCTCTCACACTCAGCATTAAGTTCAGAGGTCTCATCACATTGCATTCAGCCAATTAAAAGCAGAATGAGAGATTGTTGAACGGTGTGTGTGATACTGATTAAAACTCCACAGATATGCTGCTTGAATAGATACTCACTGGACGTTGCCACTTTGTACAGGTCGTTTTATGGACGCTGTGAAAGGCCAGGTGGGTTAGAATGCTTTTAGAGCTGCACAATAGGATGACCGAAAAGGAGTGAAAGGATAGAGGGGTTTTTTTTCATTTAAGCTACACTACAATGGTCATCCAGCACCCACAATAAGGGGGGGAAGCAGTGAGTAGCTTCCTTTCATCCAAAAATGTCCCTCCGTTCATCTCTTCTCCTCCCCTGTCCTGCTTCCTCTTCTCATATTTCTGGTCATTGAATGTCCTCCACATAGTTGGCTGGGTAAAGTCCCACCTGGCCGTTTTTCAGACGCCCTTTGCACCATCCCTGCTCATCTTCCTCTCCGATTTTAGTAAATTCATCACCTTTCAGACGGACAGAGAGATGGAGATAAAGAGACACAGACAGAGAGAGAAATAAACATCCTCATATGTCACTCAGCTGTGATTTAAACGTTTTACAACCTTAAATTTTCTTCAGTGATTGAGAACTTATCATATGATATTGTTTTAATAGTCTATTAGTTTTATGCACAAGTTAACACCAAGCTGAAATACATTTTGGAACCAGTTAATAAATAACTGAATGAGGTAATTTAGCAGATCCGATGAAGCAACAATACATTTAAATTTGTGCACCAAATTTGTAATTTTTTTTGGTGAAGATTTACAATGTTCAATCATTTGATCACAGAATGCAGTGATCAATAAAGCCCCGAATACTGCTACGACATGTATGTCCATCATGAGTGTGTGTGTAAACTTTAAATTTACTGAATTAAACATAGTGGAAAAAAATTAAAAGTGCCCTTATAAACACACCAAATTTTCTAGTATTCTTCTAGCATGTTTAATTCTCTGCCCAAGTTTCTCAGGTACTATTTTACCTGCTTTAAAGCTCAGTTCGTCCTGCTCCTGACCCTCATAATCATACAGAGCCTTGACCGGTACGGAGATCACAGGAGAAGCTGGCTCATCCTCAAACGGATTCCCGTTCCCGTTAGCATCCACTGCGAAAGGGTTTCCCTCCTCATCTGATGAATCCAGAGTTTTTTCCACGTTGCTGGCACTAAGAGGAAATCAGAGTCAAAAGAAAAAGGTCACAAAACAAGAGAGGCAGTCGTTAATCATGAAGAGACCAGACAAGGACATCCAGCATGCCAGATGAAAGGGGCAGAAAGAGAAGGTTATAATGCAACGAAGTAAAAATACATCCCACTGGAAAGAAACACAAACACATCCGACTCCAAGCAAAAGCCCAAAGACATGCCAGAGTGCCTCCACAAAGAAGTCTTCTGCTCTCGCTGCATAAATGGGAGAGACCCTGCTGCCAGAGTGAAACTATACAGGACATTTAGAGAGAGAAGGCCCGACCCCTTGCAGCCGGCCAAACAGGCAAAGCTTATGAGTGCAGAGAATGAACAAATCCACAGGGAGAGGGATGCTCCATTCAACCCTTAGAAGTCACAATTATCATTAAAAATGTAAGCATGGAGTAATTCAGGAATATTTCACTTACTAGTAGCTCACTAAAATGACTGGTGAAATTCGATTAAATATACAAATTCTAAATTTTCCCATCAATCCCACATCTGAGTCGGAGATTATGTTTTTCTGAAAAACTGATAAATTGGGACAAAAGTATATCTAGGGTGATCTCCATTTGTGTTGGAGTGGGGGGTGGGAAGTGAGCTCTAGAAGATAAACTAAAGGCATAAGCCAGAGCTTATGGCTGTTTGATCGTTTTTTAAATGTTCGGTTCTCTAAGCTGAAGCAGAGCCTGGAACTCACTCACACACATACGTCTCACAGCAGCGGACCATCAGGTGAGAGTCAGTAAACCTTTCTAGCAGCTTCAGTGCGATTAGTTTCAGAACGCTTAAAAAAAAACAAAAAAAAACTCAGATACCGAACGCTAAGTATAACACTAAGTTTCCCCATAAACTCATATTATGACTCACTGCTACTTGTGTAAATGAGATAATAAATGGCCGATTCTCAGAAAACTAAAGATTTTTCAATGGAAAAAAACCCTTCTCTTTCATGGTTAGTTTTTGTATGGTTATACAGATGTATACGGATACATTTATAAGTGATTAGTAGAAAAATTGTCTTAAATCAAAAGCTAAATTGAATGTAATCATACATCACTATGTAACTACGTAATTACAATGATATCACATGCTTACAAATATATACCACAGTGAAACTTGACTTCTAAGGGTTAAAGCTGCGGAGATGGCTGCAGTCTGGTAAACCACCACAGAGGGCAGTACCAACACACCGCCCCACACAGAACACAAGCAAAAGGAACACAAATTGTGTTACAGTCAGAACATTATGATTAACATCAAACCTTTCCTAATACAAGAAATTGGTTAATCAAAAACTGATCAGTTTTCCATGCTTTGGTGTGTATATGAGACTTATTTATAAATGTCTGACTGAACACTGGCACGCCTCAATGCATGACCAGGCCGCTCTGCACAACCAAAGAATGTTAAAGACAAACACAGGATGTGTAGATGCTTATGCAGTATATAGACAATGCGACCATGCAGAAAAAAGCAGCCACCTGAAAGAAGACCAGAAGGACTGAAAACGAAAGCAAACTGTACAAAGGTAACAATAACAGACGAGAGAGAGAAAGACATGCACGGCAACAGAACAGGTGCTTTCTGTTCACCAACGTTTTGGAAATAACTTCGTCTTTTTTCGCATTGACTGGGCTCCTGTTGGGCTGCTCGGCTGGCATTTCGTCCTCCTCTTCTTCATCGTCATCAAATGGGTTTAAGCCCACTGGTTCTGTGCTACTGGGCACAGCCACACTAACAACAGAGAGGGGCAGTTCTGTGATATGTTCATTCCCAAACAACGTGTGTCGGTAACATGTGCATTGCAGCCCTATAAAATTCAGCTTATACTGAAGGCAATGAATGACAAACATCAGAACACCACATGACATTTGGCCATCATGATATTGTGATTATTTTGACATAATAGAAGGTTAAACATTAGACTTAAAACTTTGACATAAAAAAACAGACAGCAACAACAACTCTAATCCACAGTAAAATGCTTCGTATACTTATATTATTAAAACCATTTAGCCGTTTACAGAATAATCTTTAACCACTATGTCGATTGGCAACAATAATATGAGCTGCATAGTAGAAAACCTGTTTACTGCGACACTTAACAATAATAATACTATTTATTGAACACTGGTACTCAAAGCTTTTTCTGAACATGGCTGTGGAAACGACAGCTGGTTATTGAGCTACATTCTGCCAGATTATATAGTGTTATTTTTTTTATCTTTATCAAACAATGAATCCATTTGTACACCCTGATCAGACTGGGGTTGTTTGTGTAGCTTTCCAAAGTCACCATTAGTATGATCGAGGCCAACTGAAGCAGGGGTGAGGAAGTCAGCCAAGTGCAAGACAATGCTGGTACTATCAAGAGTAAGCAGCATGCTCAAAGAAAGGGAGCTGGGCACTGAGAAAGCTTTAAATGCTTCCCTCTATCTCACCTCCATAACTTCTATTACTCCCACACCCACTCAAAGGTGGTATTCTGCTGAGGTTACAAAAGTGTCTAATATTGTTCCGCTTGGTCAAATAAAGGTTAAGTACTTAAGGAATACTTCAGATTCTTACAGGTTACTCCCTGTGTAGACACAATGTCCTCAGGAAACAAAGCTAAGCCAGGAATTCAATGAGCATTGTGAAAGAAATATTCTTAAATGGGCATTTTACAACACGGCTGCCTGAGTGTGTGCCAGTTAAATAGCATTAAAGCTTTGTAGTAAGGTCAAGCAGGTGGGGATTCCCCAGTATAATTCCATTTAAAAAGACAGGGGGCTACTCCGGTATTTCAGGCAGGAAGCCCGTGTCTACTTTTAACCGCACTGTATACGACGTTCAAGCCATAAGGGGCTATGGCTGAATGTTGAAAAAGGGTTTCCCAGATAAGTTATTACTTTGCATGTATATGACCACCAGACAAATTTAACATGATTAACCTATAGAGGGTCTTGTCTCATCAAAAGTGGGTGTGTACTAGATGACTAAGCAATGAGAGGGTTTCGCACACGACGAGTTTTTGTTATGATTTTATTTTTAGTTCATTCTGTAGCTGGAGAAGCATTATACTGCCAACTGTCATTAGCCTTGAGGTTCCTGCTCCATATTCTTAGTATTAAGGCTGCGCTAAAGACTTGCTGCATCTCCCACACTACCAGATCATCAACACCTGAACTGAAATTTTATTTTATTTCAGTAATATATAAAACTTCTAACACTTTCCAGCCTTCTTTATGTAAGCCAATCGAGCATGTGTTTTTCTTAATATATATGTAGTTGATATACATTATAAAAATACAAAAAAGTGTATGTGGCGGCTTGTGGTATGGATCACCTGTTGTTGGTCTTTGATGGCCGCTCGCCTGTTTGATTGATGCCAGTCAGTGTCACTTCGTCACTTGGCTTCTTTTTTTCTCTTCGGGTCAGTGTCCGGTTAAGATCTACAGACCAGTCCTAACAACACACAAACAAGTATATACACATTAATAGACACACTAATGCACAGAGATAAAACATGCTGTTTCATAGGCTAATTAATATTTGAGTTCATTTGTCTAGTACTGTCGATTATAGTTAAGTTATAACACACTTAAACTCAGTATCACACACACGCCTTCATGCCAGATTACATCTCCAGTACGGGAGTTAGCTGTAGCAACTTCACACTGTTTATGAAACAAAAGTTTCACAAGTTCCCTGTGTCATGATTCTGTGCAAATGAAACAAATGTGTTTCCATCAACACAGCGCACACACACACACACTAACTCAAACCAAGCCACACCACACACTGATTAAAACAGAGCAGTGAAAATACAGCACAATCCCTTCACACATGTCTGGATAATGTACATTTATGAATTTCTATTTACATCCGACCACATAAATATGGTGAACCCATTTTGCATCTGCAACACAATGTGTTACACACAAGTCTATGGAATTCTCTTAACTGGACAGCACAGAAATGATGTTTTATTCAATTATGAATTTAGTAACACTAAAATGAGAAACTGTCAGTAGTTCTTGATTATGTTCATGGTGAAAAATCAACAGAAGCCGTGGCTGTTGTTGGCAGCTTTTGTTTCATCACCCCTAATTCCATTAATGAATAGCAGTGTTGCAGGGAAGAGTAAACGAAGTGAAAACATAACAAATGCATCAATACACTGCAATCACTGGACTCAAAAGGCTGAGGTTTGAAGGGAACAGTGAAGGTTCTAAAAGTTAAAAACAACAGGGCTTTTTGGATGAATGAATGGTGATATGGAGGGTGGGCACCAGCACAAGTGCAGCGGTGCAAATCACCTTGTTTACTCTGGCGAATCTCAAAGGAAAGGGAGGAGTTTTAGCGAGAAGTTAGGGAGTGTTACCCAGAACATGGCTTAAATTTTGACAGAGTGCACTTACTACATGAATGGACAAGCACTGAGTGAGGTAGGAGACCATCTCAATTCAAAATAATCTCATGAGTTTTTTCCCCCACTGGAACAGCAACAGTATATTGAGATGATTTTGGGGGGCGGGGCTTTCTTTGTTATCTTTCTGTTGATGTTTTTGTTTATGTTTACATTATGGCTACATTATGGTTTATGTTTACATCACAGCTCCAGGGGAGGAGAGTGTGGTGAGGGTATCTTTTTTAAGGTCATCTCAGTGGTACCACTGACAGTCCTGGGATTCAAACCCATGACCTTCTGATGGAAAAAAAAAAAGAAGAAAGAACTCCCTCCACTATGAACCAATGGAAGACAACCGTACCATTTTCTCTTGAGTTATTAAGAATGGCTCTGTATTTGCTGGAGTGCACACACCCATTGTTGGTTTCATACTCAAACATTTGCAGAAGCATTCAAACTAATTCTGTTTTACAGAGTGCATCCCAATAAAACAAGAAACATTGCAGTTAGATTGTGTCTAAAATTAATAGCAGAACTTATATAAAATGTAATGAAATACAGAACATGCGCACACACACACACACACACACACACACACACACACACTTTCTAAGAGGCAGAACCCATTCTGAAGCCAACAGTATTGCTGGCCATTAAAAACTCACTATGATGGACCTTCTCTTATGGAAATGTTGTTTTGATATGGCCCCTTTCTGGATTAGAGCAGAGAGCGAGTGGACAGGAAGAGGGGTTAGTCCGCAAAGGAAATTATCACCATTTAACAAGCATTTGGTAACTAAAAGCAACATTTAGCAAGAAGCTTAAGCAGAACCGTCAGATTAATTTTGCTCAGCTGTAACAATTACATTCACACTATTTAAAGTGGTAAAAATAATTGGATTAACACAAAGAAGCAGTAAATTAATGTGACTAGGTACAGAGACAACCTGTCCTTATGCAGTATGTCTAAGAATGTTGGATCGAGCCTTTATCGAAAGCACATAAAAAACAGTCCAACTACTGACCTCCAATCATAACTGACCAAAAAGCTGGGAAAAAACTAATACAACTCAATATCGCAATATTTTCTAAGCGTGCCACAGTAGCACAGTATCAAAATGAAAAAAATGAAAGCATGGCGATACTATATGCCAAAACTATGTTGGTGAGAGCAAGAGGCAGATCGTTCTGATTGGATAGATTTGTTCAGTTCCATTTCCCTCAACATTACAAATAGGACCTTAAAAACTATTGTAAACATTATCCAGACAAGAATCTTACTACTTCTTTAGTTTTCATGCACTTTCAACTGTTCAAAACAGTCTCATGAATTAGAAGAGTTGCGGTTAAGTATGTAAGAGTGAGTGTGTGAAAGCATGGGACACAACTATGTGATACCAGTCAGACTGGTTCTGTTTTGCTGTAACTTGGCTGATACAGAAAGATAAAGTTACTCTGAACAATAAACTCCTGTCATAGTTGAAATTCACATGATGCTCTAAAAATGTAAGCCTATTTGTCTTTTTAGAGACCCTTACCCACACATCCACCCACCATTATCTAAGAGGGTTGTTGTTCTCACTATATCTATTACAAGTCCTACACTAGAAAGGAACATTGTGTGTGTTTGTGTGTATGTACCTCGAACTGAGGCCAGTTCATAGGCATGCCTGGGCCATGATTAGAGCGGAACCATTTCAGATCCTCCTCGGCATCTGCTGCCTGAATCGTGTCTTCAAAATTCTGATACACAGTCTGGAACCTAAGAGGGCACAACAAGTTATTACTACACTAAACATTGTGTGGGTGAGTGTGCGTGTGTGCGTGTGAGAGAGAGAAAGTGTGTTAAAGCTGTACAGTACGACAATTGCAATAAACATCTCAATAGGCTTTTCTGAATGTATTGTGTATACTGCAAATCATAAGTCAAAGGACTCTACTTCAGATTTAGCTCAGAAATTCTGTTTCGTTTTTTTTTTTTTTCTTTCATTCAATAAACCAACAACATCATAAAGCTGAATTCATTCAACTGGACACCAACGAGTTTTAGTGGAACTTGAAGAACTGTTTACTTGCTGCCTAATGAATTTTACAATCTGACAGGCAATATTGTAATGAAATAACATTTTTTTTTTTTAATCATCAGAAACCGCAACACACTTTTCTAAACCAGTATTTCATGCTGATTTCAGATCTGCTTTCAGTTTTAGTCACATAAACGTAGACATTTTTTTTATCAAACCGCAGTCACCAATCAAGTAACCGTTTCAATATTTGCAGTGTGAAGTCAGACAGGTGCACACTGTGGCTTAGATATAATGAACAGCGTCAGTCAGCTACCACAGTTTCTTCAAAAACGCTCAGCATATGATTATCATATGCTAATTATACCAACTATGATGCAATATATAACTAGCTTCATCACAAACTGTATGTGCTGGAAAAATAAACACAGATTTGAAATCAGCATAAAAAAAAATACTACAAACATTAACTCAAAGCAGGTGACAGGTGAAGTGAAAAACTTCTTATTTTGACCTGTGAAATCAGTGTTACGGCTGATGGGTGTAGTTTTGTGTAGTCCGCTGCTTTATAGCACAGTTTCTCCAAACCATCACCACAATATTGCAAGGCCCCAAACTGGAGCATTTGGTTGCTCTCATTTTGTAAGGATATGCAAAGTAAGATGTCTAGTGTGACTGTAGCTGAAAGCTGTGCACACTTACTTGTGGTTAGTGGAGAGGTCAAGGTGCTGTTTCACTTCCAGCAATAGTTCTTTAAAGAAACGCAACCTCTTGTCCTCAAACTGCTGCCAGTTCTCAAACACTTGCTCCATGTTTTCCATATACTGAGGGGTCACCTTATCCAGCTCCTCCAGAGCCTTCTCATAACGTTCCTTAGTCTGAAACCCCCATCGACACAATGTCAATACATTTACATGGGACATTTAATAAGCAAGTAGCATCCAACATAATCCAATAAAACCTTCTGAAATACTTTTCACCTTTCTGCATAGCAGTCTGTCTTTAGAGTCAATTTGCAAATCACACATACACACCTTCTGTACATCCTGTTGGCACTTCTCCACTTTCTCCTGGAGCTTTTTCTGAGCCTCAGTGTTGGTGTTACTTTCAAGCTTGCTGTTGTTCTCCCTGCTGGTGGCCAATTTCTCTTCCTTGCAGGCTGCATGGTAGGCTTTTTTCATTGTATCCACCTGAAGAAACAGGACAGTGTGACTCAAACACGCTTCTGAAGTACTGCATTATGTGGTGCTTCTACTTTGAAAGCCTTTTCCAACACGTCTTATTCTGCAGTCATCATCATGTTATAAAAAGAGGTGAAACTTCCCTTCCATGTTTATAATTAGCCTGTTCTCACATTCTCAACACAAAATGCAAAACCTTGGACAAACAAATGTAAATAACTAAGGGTGTTATCTTTATGACAACGTTATCAATACAGGCTTCCACACTATTCTGCAGTCCAAAAAACGTATTCTATGCTAGGTTAGGCATTTTACATTACTCTTTATAATACATAACTTTGCACTGTTGTTAAAGCTTAATTCATTGCCTGAGCATTTTTCTTTTCACTTATTAGTGCTGTTTGTCTCTAAGAACTTTATATGTCACAGAGCCTGTTAGTAAATGCGCTGCAAACAAAATAAAATCCGTCATTACATAATACAAGGATACTTATGCACAAAAACAATAACAGTAAAATATCAGTGCATGCATGTCAAAACGTGGTGCATATAAATAAATTTGGTAGAGGACACAACTAGTGGCAGGTCATGAACAGTTAAACTAATACTATGTTGTTCAGAAACCTTTCTGATCTCCTAAAATCACTGTCCTATGTTGTAGTAAACACAAGAGCTTGCCCCATCTTTGAACATGCAATAGACTGCAAAATATTAAAGCTCCGTCATTGCTGAAAGGCCACACACCACTCAGCAATTCTGAACACTACACAAAGTATGTTGCAAAACGCAGCTTGTTGACACAGTTGTGTGTGACTGCGTTTTTGTTTCGCTGACCTTGCAGTCAGTCACAGGGTGATATGGATTGTACAAACAAGACAAAGCAATGTCAAACTCATTCAAAGGAGGTTGGTGATGCAAAAACATCTTAAAAGGATTAAAATATATGACAATGTAGTTCTTCATATCACTTAACAAGCAAATAAACCATTGCCAGAAAAGGAAAACGGTGCCAAACAACAAGCATTAAAAACCTTTATTCCTACAGATGAGCAAAAACAAAGATTTCAGTTCCAGAAAGGTTTTTATATACATTACGAGTGAAGCTGATGTCTTGAAAGATCAGTTCCTAAACTTAACCATTTTGTGATACAGGGGTGGTAATCTTTTAGACTTGTTTGTTTTGGCAACAAATTAGGCCTTACAATGGCATTTGTAAGTCTTTTTTAGTCTGTGCTTGATTATAATTGCTCTGCTGGTCATTAAATGTCTTGTTTGTCATTAATGTGTTAAACAATAATAGCAGGCTTAACAAAAACTAGCTTTTAGGCAGATGGTGAATCGGTCTGTGTGCATCTTTTACCTCCTTGAGTTTCTTAGCCCAGGGTTTCTGGGCCTTACGGAAACCATCATCAGCCTCCTTGGTCTCCTTGAAGCCACCCATCATCTGCTTGTGGTAGGCATCCTTCTGCCAGTTCTTCACCTTCTCAAAGTCTTCACCCATCAGAGCAGCCTTTATCTCCATGTGGAGTTCGCTCACCTTCTCTGCCTCTGTCATCACAGCAGACCAGGCTCTCTCCACCGTCCCATACTGAGGTCCTGTAGCATATCACACGATTCAGCACAATCTCACTCTCTTCAAATCAGTTTAAGCCAAAACCATCTTTAGAATGACACAGACCTGAATTATGTCCATACTAAAGTAAGAAACCAAATAAGCAAAACTGGACTAGTCTCAGACACTAGCTCCAGTTACTGTGACATTTTTGAAATGATTTGGATGTAGTTTACAAATAAAACCAAACTTCTGATGCCAAATATGTCCATGACGATTTACCACTTTGAAGGAGAAAAGTTGTACAATGAAGTTTTTGGAAAAACATGATTTTATGTATATTATAAACCCAGCCTCAAAGGGCCTCACTAGAAACCACAAAACCAAGACAATGTCCATTAAAACAAGTATGTGCTCCTATCAGTACAGACTGATATTAAGTTATTATTATAAGACTCAAGGTAGAACCCTTTACACCAAACCGTATCAACTAACTATTTTTTTTAACTAGTTTATCAGGGGCATCTCTATCTACAAGAAGTTTACCTTTTTCAATTAGCTGTCTCCAGCGCTTTGCCCATTCAGTAAGCTGTTGTGCGTATGCCTTTTCGATGCGAGCGCGCTCATGGATGCAATTCATCAGGTCATTACACAGCCTGTTCCCATCATCCACTCGCTTTACAGTCCTTTTGTAGTTCCCAACCTGAGCCAACAAAAGAAAATGAATGAGTCTAATTTCAAATGTATGTATCTATTAGTGTGTGGATGTAAGTGTGTCTGTTTACTACCTCCCAAAAGCTGTCACTGGAGACATCGATCAAAGAGTCGTTATAGGTGCCGGACATGGCTGCTTTCCTTGTTTACCCAGTGTCTTCAGGCACTGAAAAGAAAGAAGAAAACAAACATTTGCAGTTAACTAGCGAAACCATTTCAGATACCATGATAAACAACTTTATTAGGTAGTTTTGAATCTGAGAGGATTTAGATTTAGAGTATGTAGATACAAAGTAGGTGTACTTTGTATCTACATACTTTGTGTCTCCATCCTCTCATATTCAAAACTACTACGTAAAGCTGATAAAATGAACAAACATGTAGCTAGTTAGTAGAGATGGGCGATATGGCCTAAAAATAAAATCTATTTTTTCCACAATAAATCCGATTTTCAATTTTAATCGATTTCCCTGTCCCCTCCTCAAAATCAAACTACAGATGACAAATAAATGGTTCAAAACAAGTTTGAACTTTATTTTGTTTTGATTTTTTACTTAAGGGTTAAAGTTCAATCTTACACATTTGGGTCTTTGGGTCTAAAACTTTTAGCATGTTAAAGAATCCTGGCTTTTCCACAGTACAGGGCTCCAGACAAAATAAAAACCTTAGGAGCCATTCGCTCCAAAGCACAAAATATTTGGGAGCCAAATTATTTTTTTAGGAGCCATAATCTCTGTCAAATGTGACAAATACAATTTTTTAAAACAGTAAAACTGTGTTTCTCGTATACTTAATCTTTATTATTTGTATATATTTCGTATATTTTAGAATGCGCTCTGCAATGGGTTGCCATCATTTCAAACGATAATTTGTGTGTTTTCCTCAGTGTTCAAAATACTATACAGAGACTTAATATTGAGCATATAGATGTAATTAATAAAGGGTTAATAAATAGCTGTGTCAAAAAACAAACAAAAACAAATTCAAACTGCGAAAAGGTTTTTGGCTTCACTCCCATGGCAAACCACACAGTGGCTCAGTGGTGGTAAAACTGGTACACAAATGAGAACAAGAGGACGACTACTCAATACATTTCACAGGACAATGCAAAGGTAACAACAGTACGACCATCTAGTCAAACTCTTGTCTTTCATATCACTTAGTATGGGACATTCTTTCCAGGGGAAGTGATGAAAATTCCTGCCATTCTTATAGTAATACCGACCCCCTCCCTGCTCCTTCAAAGCTGATTTACTCGGACAGAGTTCCTCCACTCCTCACTCACCAACATCACAAACACAATAAGAAAGGCCAGCACTTAGCACACACACCAATTCCAAATACCTTATCAGAGCAGCAGCAGGGAAACTCATACTTTCCATGATTTTACTGCTCATGCAGAGTTACACAAAGCCAGGTAGGAGAGGAAAGGCTAATGGAAAAAAGAGGAAGAAGGAAAGATTTTTTTTACAGCCTGATTTTTGCAAGCCTGTCACACAGTTGGCTCAGTGTGTTGGCTGGCTTAGCAACAATCACCACAGCATGACTCAGAGGCCATACACAGTGTACTCTCACACATGCATGATCAGCTCACCGAAAACGTCATCAGTGTATGCGTAATATCACCTGCATTATACCTCAATGATACATCAACTTATCTGTAATGAGATCACGGTTATTGATTTCACCCGTCAGTGGTTTTACTGCAGCTAACCAGTGTGTATGTAAGTACTCATATGTATTCTGAAATTAGTTCAAAATAAGATGTCTTTATCTTAACTTAAGCCTGATCTTAATTTTAGGTACAAAGAATGTTTTGATCTTTAAATAAAACAGGAAAAAATTGAACTCTGGCCAAGTTTTGTAAACAAAAAAATTGTTGGTCCTGCAGGTTAGTCCTGGCTTCCTGTTTTCCTGACTTTGTAGGGAAACCAAGGGACTAAAGGCTAACTTGTATCTCACACACACACACACACACACACACACACACACACACACACACACACACACACACACACACACACACACACA
>JBBPDC010000129.1:23285015-23301145 GCA_037974485.1 Hemigrammopetersius urotaenia
ACACACACACACACACACACACACACACACACACACACACACACACACACACACACACACACACACACAGATAAGATAAACTAAGCCCCTGTTCACACATGCACCTTAAGTGGACCTGATCACACCTGGCAATATGCATCTCTACATGTGTCTCAAGTGACCACATCAGATCTCACTTTTCCACACCAAATAAACATGTGGATCATTTCTATTTAAAAGGCCAAATGTGGTGGCCAGTTAAAAATTTAAAGAAGCCAAACAATTAAAAAAAAGAATAAATCAAATATGATGCCATTGACACGCAAATGACTACACACTTCTGCTTATACAGAGGAGGTCAGCTGAGGTGGTGGTCCTTCAATGTGACCACATTTGCATCCACACTACTAAAAGTATGTGGCCATATGACCACCTTTGAATGTGTGATCAAAATTCATTGCTCACTTGTATTTAGTGCTGTCCACTTGTGATTGTACTACACAAGACACATGTTAAAACGGCCTAAGAGCCTCTCTCTCATGTGTTTTAATCGGATTCTTTCTTACTGGATGTACCATTTACTGGAAATACTGTGTATCTGCTGGAAATGTAAGATGCTACCACTGTGCTGAAGTACTATAGTAACATCAGAGTTTACACATAGTCACATGCAAACAATGCACTGTGAGTCACTTCCAGTTTATCGCTTCTTCAGATGAAACAGTAATATGTAAGTGTGGTTCCTTAAAGCAAACTGAGACTGACACATATGCAATATGTGACATGTAATACCACTACCTTCATGGGAATTTCCATCCTACTATTGCTTTAACCATTACAAACCCTAACACCAAGGATCACAAAGGAACCTTCTGTATTTTTTTAGTTAGAAGGAAAACAGCGTAACTGAAGCTTCCCAGTCAGTTGGTCAACACAAAAGTCTGGTACACATGGGATCAAAACTAGCATACACGAATAATGAATTATAAATCAGCATTCTGAGCCTTTTCAAGGTTGAGAAATGGCACATGAAGAACATTATTTTCAGAATAACACTGCATTCCTTTGTGTGTGTGTGTGTGTGTGTGCATAGATACGATACTCACTTCAATGAGCCAGGGTTTCAGCTTGTCATCGATGATGATGTCATAGCCATAGCACTCGAAGCAGTGTTTGTCATTGTTCATAACAGGCTGTGGGATGAATGTGGGAGAAAGAAAAGGAAGGAAGCTGTGTGTGGTAATGGCTTGTGGTTAGTGCTTCCAATAACATTGCTAATAAACACTGTATTCAAGTTCTTTCCTTTGAGAAAGGAGATTTAATGAAACAAGGAATGCATGGAAGTCCTCTAAGAAAATTGTTTATGAAAGTTCAAATACAAAAATAAACTTTTTTGTAAAATGCAGAGCAGCCTGCAATTGGAGAGAGAGCTCCGCTTGAATTTGAATGATATTTACATGTATTATCTATTGGTATGCTTTTGAATGTCATTGTTACCTGACTTTTCAGTTTGGTTAATGGCATCAGTTTGCAGCTCGTGGTAAACATAGTGAGGTTATGTTGCCATATTCTTGCCTATGTTCTGTGCCATTGTGTGGAATGGCTCCACAGTAGAAAGGAGGATTTCCTTCATTGATTAAAGCATTTTTTTAATCATTAACTGCTGTGGGTTTCAACCGTATATATCAAATAATCTGATAAGCTGGCTTGCAGCTTCATGATGACCCTTGGACTGACAATTCCGCAGTCCTCAGGGTGTGAGATAAAAGTAACAGAGTCTATATACAAAGGCCACAACTAGAATCAACTTCTGACCTTTTGTTACTTTTCTTGTTTATGAAGAAACATTGCAACAACACAGTCGTCAGATAAACATCTGAGCAGCCACGTGTTCAGTGACTTCTGATATAAGAAGACATCCAACATACACTTAGATACCATTTAAAAAAGCTAAACGTCTGTGCTTTACTCTGTTTAGACTGTTTCATTTAAAATCAGTGCTCTGAAGAAGCTGAACTAACACGATAGCACTGATCTAACATGGAGGCACTGTAAATATTTAGGCATTCCACTGTACAATTCTACTCTCAAATATTTATGTACTGGTAAAATGGGGAGTGTGTGTGTGTATACATTTTCACTTACAGCCACGGCTTTGAGTGACTGCACCACGATCCAGTGGATTTGGTCAAAGAGAAGGTTTGTGACCTCCTTTCCTCTGGTGCTCTCGAGATACAGGCGCAGGTTACTGACTGTCCATTTACCCCCATGCACATGGTTATAGTCATCCTGTAGAACATACATGTCATAACGCCGTTAACGCCAAGATTCCAATGAGATTAAATTAATCTATGCCCACCTCTAATTAATAACTTAAATAAAACATATTTGTACTTCTAACATTATCTAGAGCTTTAAATAACATTACATAACAGGCAAAAACACATTTTTGTCATATACTTGGCACTTACCCCATGTTTCTGTATTGCAACATTTGTAAGGTGCACAAACATGTTGTCTAGTTCGCTAGTGCTGGGGGTGTATTTAACGGTGCAAAATCGGCAAAATCCAAGTTTATACCTGAAAATGCAAGATGAGCAATTTACTTGTATTCAACAGCTTTGCCATAAAATATATAAAATGAATATGGATATACAGGTCTCCTGTTCAATACTTACATGTAACACTTTAGAGGCCTGTAGGTTGTGACCAGAACATAAAGACGCAAATCAAACTTCTTTCCACCAATCAACAACGGATTATCTATATACAGTGAGATTACATAAGCTTCCTTCCCACTGTTAGCTGCCACAAACCTAAAAGGAACAACACAAAGCATGTTCCAACTTGATTACCGGCAATGACAGTGATTTCAAGTCAAGATGGAAATGCCTTTACTCGTCCAGACAGCTATGCCAAATATAGGCATGTCATCATGGTGTGACAAAGAACAATAGCACTGATACAAGCAGGAAGAAAGCTGAATGGATTAAAGACGGACAAAATAATAACAACTGAGAGAGTAATTATGCAGACCAACCTATATAAATTAGAGTTAAGTTTGCATGTGTATATATACACACGTGTTTATAATGTGTGTTCATAATCACAGCACAAACTACATTCTGAATTATACATACAATATATATTTACACACACACATATGTGGAAACTAAACACTGTAAACACTATAAACATATTTAAAAAACAATATTTACTGTATATTATGGTCTGCACACATACTACAACACACAAAAAATCTTGCATGCAACTCTTTACGCCCCCTGGTGGAGCTTACGAGGAGGTGCGGCTGTCTCTGGACCATTTCTTGATCTGAGAGAGTTTGTTGATGAGAAAGATGCCTTTTCCCTGAGACTTTCCACATGGCTTCATGATCCATGTGCTGGATGGACTCTTGCGGAATTCTTCAACAAACAGGTTGTAGTCGGCTGGCAGCATGAACGTCACTGGCACAAAATCTGTCCACAAATGAAAAGAGAGGATGAGATGGCTAACACCAAGAACAAAAAGGGAGAGGAGAGAGAAGGGGTGCAGAGCAGGCCGTCCATAAAAGCACAATATCTGAGAATTAACAGATGAAAAGAAAATCAGACAATTGGTAAAAATCACAAAATCGGACAAAACACGTTTCTGTGGGGTATTTTTTTAAATATATTTTTTGATAGCTTAATGATATTATTGTTATAGCATATTATTGATCAAAAGAAGAGTCTCTTAAGTGTTACTGTACCCAGATAAATGTATTTTCCATTTTCATCTTTCTCAGCCAAAGGACCTCCCTCCTTCTCCAGCTCTTTTCTGTAGCGTTTGATGTTCTTGATCATCAGGTCCTTCCTCGTCAGCTCATAGTGGTTTGGGAAGTGGTTAACCATCTGATCGTCAGATAAGCGGTAGCCTGTGTCCACACTAAACACGTTCCGGATGGTCTGGATACTCATCCTGCCGAGCGTTCATATACATGCAGCAGATAACCACAATAAGTTTATATTATACAACCAGAAATAATGGAACAGGCAGGATGGATGCAGAACAAATGGCATGAAAATAACTGCTATCTTGCCAGTAAAAATTCCAGTCTTCGCTTTCCGTCACTTGTGTCCATCCTCTCTTCTCAAAGTTGTTGAGGAGCACAGACTTTTCGATGTCAGTCATCCACTTCACCTTAGCAGCCATGGTGACTCTCGCCATGAACGTGGCCGCTCCTCATGCCAGAGAAGGGCTGACATAGAGCAACTTATGTCTCAAAGCATGAAATCCAGTCCCAAACTCTGAGGATCAAAATTAATTACATTTAAAAATACTTTTCAGCAATTTTAAGTAATATCCAGTAATTTGTCTTTGTGGACCATGGAATAGCAATGAGTTGCAACATTACCTTTAAAAATCAAGAAACATGGCACATAAATACACCATATTCTAGATACTGCAATCTTACTATTGTGTCATTTATATAAAAAGTGGTAACTATTTTCCTCATTTGCAAATACTCCAAGCATCTGTTACATTAAAAACACTTCTGAAGTTCTTGTGCTCTCTTCAGAGGTTTTTACTGGCGGAGGGGGTCAGCATGGGCACTCTGAACAGTGTCCCCTTTGCAATCTTGTACATGACCAATTTTGTTAGGTACTAAACACTATATACCAGGAACACCCTGCAAAACCTGCTGTTCTGGAGATGCTCTGACCCAATCATGACAATTTGGTCTTTGTCAAATCATTCAGATCCTCATGATTATCCATTTTTACAGTTGGTGCTTAATATATCCTGCCCCTTAACAGGCACGATCATAACAAAGGAATCACATCACTTCACCTCAGTGTGGCTGATAGGTGTATAATTAACAAACAAGCTTGCGGTGGGGTGGGGCACTAAGTTGTTTATGACCTCTAAATGATCAGGTTTTAGAGTATTCATTGTTTTATGAAATTATTCAGCCCAGATGAGCTGTGTGGGATCCTATTGCCTGAGCATCGGGATTTGGTTATTAGAGAGAGGCAAAGAGAGAGAGAGAGAGAGAGAGAGAGAGAGATACAGACAGTGTGTGTGTTTGAGAGAGAGAGAGAGAGATACAGACAGTGTGTGTTTGAGAGAGAGAGAGAGAAAGACACACACACAAGCTACACGCCTAAATTTCAGCTGCAATAGAAAATGATATTTTGTTTACACCACATATCCCTGAATATTCATGATAATTAAAATACTACACAACATCCCTTACTGAACAGAATCCCAACGTAGAAATGGTTCTGTGCTTTTAGAGTGAAATATTAATACCGCAGTGCAGAAAATAAATTTAAATATAGGAACTATTTAACTTTTTAAAAATAAACAGCAAAATAAACTTACCGTTCAGCCCTGGAGCGGCATGCTAATAGGCTAATATAATCAGGGTTGGGTTACAGCAAGATGTTAAACCAACTGGATCAAAGTGTAATCAGATTTAACCTGCTCATTTTAATTAATGTGACTTGTACTACGTTTATTTTAATCTAATCATAAGTCAAACGCCTCGTCCTTGTTTTTAGGTGTACTGTCTCCTTGGGATGCTTTGGGAGGAAGTCCATGGCAACCACAGCAGCCAGGCCACTCTTCCCTAAACAAAGTGCAGATCTGCCAAAATAAAGGTCTCCTGCTCACATTCGCTACATGGATAAAAGTATTGGGACAGCTGACATTTACACCAACAGGGATTTTAATGACATTACATTCAAATAAATAGACGTTAATATGGATTTTGTCCTCCCTTTGCAGCTACAACTGCTTCCACTCTTCCTGGAAGCATTTCCACAAGATTTTGGAGTTTCTGTGGGAATTTGTGCCCATTCATTCTGTAGAGGATTTATGAGCTCAGGCACTGCAATGTTCAAATTTATTTTCTTTAACACTGAAATATTAATATAAGCACATAAACCTACAAATTAGGTTTGATGAGTTCAGGTCAGTAAGGCCTCAAGCAGCTCATATTGTCTAATGGGTTGTGATTGAATAAATTCATAAAACAATGAATACTCAGTTTTATCATTTGGAGGGCATAAAAAGTGTCCGTTTCTAAAACGTTGCTAAAACTGCTATGAATATCTGTGGGTTGCTGTACTGGACTGATTACTCTCACCAGCTAGATAAGGGGATTATTACACCCTGCTGCTTAGGGTGGTGGGTACAATGGCACTTAAGCAGCCACTCTAACTCCTCCTTAGAACAAATGTCCTTGTACTGACTCTGTTCTACTGGTGTTGGTGAAAAGTTGGATAAGTGGTTTAAAGCTTTAACACTAACCATGGCATAACCTCAAGGCCACCATTCATGAAAAGTATACTCCTTTGCTTATTACCAGTGGTACCTTAAAGTATGAAATAATCTAATTTTAACTATGTTTCCCAGTTGCTTATTACAGTTTAATAAATCACATAAAGCTTAAAATCCAGCAATTTGTCGTCATTTAAACGCTTCACAGTTTCAATGTTTACAAAAACAGACTCAATATTATATACGAGTACATACTTTTTGAAAGACTATCTTACTATCACACAATAACAGTACTAAAATCTATGGTGCTTTGATGCCTAACATTTACAGATATACCTGTATTAATTAATACAAAAAGCGGTCTTATGTCTTCAGTAAGGAACAGTGAGTTTTCTGATGGACCCGCAAAAGGTTTGCTCGATTAAAGGCCTCTCCACAGTCACATTTAAATGGCTTCTCTTTTGTATGTACGAACATGTGTCTCTTCAAGTGAGTGTTGGACACGAAGGCTTTTTCACAAACGCTGCACACATATGGCCGCTCTCCTGTGTGTGACCTCATGTGTGTGGTAAGGTAGCATGTCTGTGTGAAGCTTTTGGAGCAAAGTGTACACTGAAAAGGCCGCTCTCCAGTGTGATAGCGCAAATGCTTTCCGACCTCCCCGCTCGTCAGGAATGTTTTGTCACATTTGGGGCAATTGTATGGCCTTTCTCCTGTGTGGGTGCGATGGTGTCTGTCCAGTGTTGATAGTAGGGAAAACACCTTCCCGCAGAATTCGCATGGAATTTTTGCCGGCTTTGAATGCTTAAGCAAGTGTCCACGGAGTCCATGCTGCGATTTGAAGCACTTCTTGCACTCAGAACAGGTGTATGGTCTCTCACTGCAGTGGGAAACTGAATGCCTCTGCAGCTGGACGTTACTGCTGAAACACTTCCCACACTCCTCACAAAGGAACGGTCTGTCACCTGAATGAAGTCTCTCATGTATGTTCAGCCCACTGCGGTGTTTGAATCTCTTTGAGCAATGAGGACACTGGTAAGGCCATTCGTCATTATGCGTCCGAATATGTAAAACCATGGAACCTAAGTCTGTATGAGTTTCATCACAGTGAGGACACTGGTATGGTCCCTTGACCTTGTGGACTTCAAGGTAGTGCTGCCTTAGAAAGTCAGTCCGCTCAAAAATGTCAGGACACAGAGTGCAATGATAATTACGCTCTCTCTCATGGTACACCTTATGTTTTGATAGATCATTGGAATTTTGGAAATATTTCCCACAGTGACAACACTGAAGTGGGTCTTCTCCCCAGTGAGTCCGCATATGTTGCCTAACTTCAAGCAAGGTGCTGAACATGGAAGCACATTTCAAGCATTTGTAACATTGCTCTTTCTGGTCAAAGGTTTTTCTATGCCATTTCAATGAGTCTGGGTCTTCACTTTTCTTCTCAAACTCATCACCAACGAGAACTGACTCAGAGGCTACAGAGAGTGTTTCTTTCTCCTGCCATTCTTTGTCTACTTGTCCCTCCAGGTCTCCGGAGAACTGTGCTTCCTTAAGCAAAGGATCCTGATTAATACTGGTGGCCACCACAGAGGTCTTGCTTTCAGACCCTTTGGTGGAAGATCCACTATGCTGAAGCTGCCCCGCACCTTTAGGTTGTCTTTTCCCTTCACAAGTGTCCTCATGTTTCTTAAGACTGTAAGAGAACTTGAAGCGGTCACCACACTGAGAGCACTTGTGAGGATGGGAACCTGAAGGCCATATCATTCTTGCAACAGAGCCAACTGAGACTGAACTTGACCTGTGTGTTGGTCCTGGTGTTCCAGCACCTGCTTTTTGTAAAGATTCAACAATACTGGGACAACCCTGTGGTGTCTGGTCTCCTGAATCAGTTACAGCACCTGTAGCTGGGGTTGTATTACGTGTAGCCTGTGAGTTCTTAAGGACAGGCTCCTCAGCGGATGTGATAGGGTTGAGTAGATCTTGAGGATGATCATCAGGGAACACAACCTCACCTGTGTTATGTCCATGCTTGTGTAAATTAAACTCTGAACATACATGCTGATGTTTCCTCATGCTTTCCAAATACTTGTAGGTCTTCCCACAAGGGCATGTTTGGAGAATCCCTTTTGATTGCGTCTCCATGTGACTTTCCAAACAGAATACAGTATCTTGTTTACCTGTAGACTGCTGTTTAACAGGAGAGGAGGGAAGCATGTTGTCATTACTTGATATAGAACTACCCTCATTACAATCATCTTTGACATCATCCATCTTGTTTTGTTCCAGCACCACATATCCTTGGCGTCCACATGCATGGCGCTGATGTCTTCTCACATCAAAGGAATACCTGAACGCTTTTCCGCAATTCAGGCATGTGAATGGATAAGTCACAGTGTGCGACTTCTGATGTCTTCTCATATCTGTGCTTCGAGTAAAAGACTTCCTACATATTGGACAGGTTTTGCACACTGGTACTCCTCTGTATAACCTAACTTTAAGGGGGAGTTCATTCTGGCTTTCTGAATTATGAAGTGTATTCACATGTACTGCCTTTTCCTCTTCGGCCTCATAAAGCTGTTTGTATTGTTCTGTGTGATGGACAGTGAGGTGATGGTGCAGTTGAAGCTCCTCACTGTGCTGGAATGTGCACAGTGAGCAGGAATACACCACAGAGGACCCTTTTTCCTCATTATCTAAAAGAAACACAAAGGTTACATTCAAGTGTGCACTCTATACAGTAATTTTTCATCAAAAAGATACAGTAGCAGCAGAATTGTGTATAGCACAATCCCACCCTAATATAAAATGTATGAACACTGACTAATCAAACAAAATTCTTACATGTTTTCTTGAACTTCTGGAGGACATTGGAGGGAACATCTTGAATTCCTGTAGGCCTTGAGGAACAAGACACTCAGGGTAACAATGTGGCCACTGCATTTGGTCACAGCAGATAATAATAATGTAAATTAAGTGACTTACCGGTCTAGCGATGCACAGCTATCTGCCGTGGACCCCTCCTCCGTCTTTTCCTCACACAGTTCTATTTTATTTTGAGTGTCTTTCGTTGGCTGTCCTTGGCCCCGTTTAGGTGGTTTAGCCAAGCAGGAGGTTTTTACTCCTGCAGAAGTTGAGTTGTGGCAAGACTTATCACTACTGTTTTCCTCTGTCAGCTCCATTTTAATGTGATCAGCTTCATCCTCCATTGCATCTTCAAGTATTCTATTATCCTCCTGACCAACAGGGGCCTCTTCTCTACTGTCACCGGTTTCCCACACCTCAGCAATGTCTTCACTTTTGAGGGCATCGTGCTTTTCAGAACTTTCATTCAGAACAAAGTCAATAGCTCTTAAGGCCACAGGTTTGACTCCCTCATAAACTTCAGCAGCATTTTCCTGATCAAGACTTTGTACTTCATAATCTTTGTTCTCAAAACATTCTACGTCATCAGCATTTCCCTCACACATATTGGAACTGCTCTCCAGGTCATTATCAATGTATTGAGCAATAACTACAGACTCTATCTGAACTTCTTGGCAGTATGATGGAGGGTAGTCTAGCACTGACTCTGACTGGGTATCCATATATGATTGGTCTCCAATGACTACTTGCACTAATCGAGGGCTACCAAGACAGGAGAGTATACAGTCATCAGGTATGGTGGACCACAACTGTGTTTGCTCTGCAGAAAGAGAGAGTAAAATCAATCAATCAATAAAATCAATGATGCCAAATGTTTAGCCTCAAAAATAAAATATTTATGTACTTAACCATTAATGTCAACACTGGGTGATTTTTGGTAGTTAAATAAATCTCTCAGCTGCTGAGGTCGTGAGATAGACTGAACACATTCCTCCATGACGTTAGGGGTTGTGCTGAGCATCTGGGCAATCTGAAGAAATGAAAAGAGAAAAAAGCTCCATTAGTTGTCCATTTTATCAGCTCCACTTAGCATATAGGTGCATTTGGTAGTTTACTGTTAGATTCTGTAGTCCAGCTGTTTCTCTGCATCATTTTTAAACCCCTTTAGCCTGTGCATCAATTGTCAGAACCCCAACAGGACCATCAGTGAGCAACTATATGACAAGTGCAGCTGATAAAATGGATACTGGCTTGTGTACATACAAGCTAAGTGTACCTAATGAATTGCTAATTGATGTATATAATCACAAACCACAATTAATAATTAATTAATTGACAGAACAGAATTGAAATGGTTTGCTGTTACCAAATATGCAAAGGTGTCAATGCAGTGTCAAGTCATTTTATTCATAAAGCACATTTTACAACAGAAGTTGATCCAAAGTGCTGTACAAAGTAAAAGATAAAAAGTAACCAGGGTTAAAATAAAATTTTTAAATGCTACTTGTGTTCATACCTCTTCCATACTAGGTTTTGGGAGGGCATTTTCAAGTCTTGAGAGAAAGAGCCACATCAGCTTCTTCAAGGCAGCATTGAACTTTGCACCATATTGCGAGGGAAAGACATCCTTTTGAGAAAGAAAAAAAGAAAAAGAAAACACTGTATAAAAAGCCAACACAGCTAGTTTTTTTTCGGAACAAGGATAAAGAACACCTACAATGTTCACTTGTATTGTTTCTCTGACCTTGAAGAAGGTGCTTCTCTCTGCTGGTCCCTTCATTAAAATCTGCATCAGAGCCATAAAGTTTGTTCCCGATTCTTCTACGTGTGCATCACTTGACTACAGTAAAGACATAAAAGCCGTAGAGAAATAAACACGCATAGTAGATATCTGTTACTGTTTGTCATTGCATCACAAACTGTGAGCTCATTCAACTGCTGAAGCCTGACTTTACTATAATTAAAGTTGGAGTACACCAATAGATAAGATTGATATGGCATTGATAAGATTTATATTTAAGTCTGTCATTGATCTTAAACATATACACATGTATGAAAATAAAGAGAATTACACATAGTCTAATGTACAATCAATGCATAATTGATTGTCTGACCTCCCTTTCCTTGTGAAGAGCAAGGAGATTCTGGATCCGCCTCAAATGGACCTGAACCATGTTGGGATCAGCCGCCTGCTCACTACGACACAGCTCCAGAACAAGCTGAGAAATGATCATTCAAAAGGGGTGAATAAGACAATGGACAAACATGAGGCAAGAACTGCGCTGGCAGTAAAGTAGCTTAAGAGTTGGTGAAAAGGTGTTATTCTGATTACTTAGAGGATTTTGCTTTTTAATTTCATTCCAATGGCTCAATGGCTAAGGTCAGGGCTCTGTGTGGGCCAGTGGATTCATTACAGCTCATTTTTCCCTGCCTCCTATAGTTACTGTTGCTACACACCGAACTCATCCCACCATGTCTTTATGGATCTTGCGTTGTGCACTGTAGCACAGTCATGCTGGAACAGAAAAGGTTCTTCCCCAAACTGTGTCCACAAAACTGGAAGCACTGCGTCGTCTTAAACATCTTGGTATATTGAAGCATTTAGACTGCCGTTCACTGGAAGTAGGGGTGACCTGAACTCAATAAACAAAAGGGGTGTCCCACTACTCTTGTTTATAGATTGTACTTGCTCTACCTGGTAGTCTGAGCTGAATGTTTGACCGACGTAGCAACAGTAACTATAGGAGGCGGGGAAAAATCAGCTGAAATGAATCCAGAGGCCATCAACTACTCTTTGGATTCTGGACAACTTTACTAACCCTTGCTCTAAGACCCATGGTCAGTTGAGTCTTCTGCCGGTAGCTTAGCAGATCTGGGAGCGTCTCAGTGACCTGAGATACAAACTCCTCCAGCAGGCCATAGTTTGGAACATCTTGCTGGATCATCTGCCATATGGCTGCTGAGATGAGCCTCGCTGGAGGAACCAGGCAGCGCAGGAACAGCTCAGAGCCTTCAGGGTCACGCACAAAGAAGCAATGTAAAAACAAGTCTGATACATCCCACATAAATGAATCAAGTTAGTGTCAAGTCAAGTCTATTTATATAGTACATTGCCATACTGAGATCATTCAATGTGCGTTACATGAACATAATAAAAAACACAAGAAAATAGAAGAAAAAAAGAATCCATAGTAAATCAATAAAAGAAGATTGAAAGAGCAACAAAAGCGAAGATATTTAAGATAATGCATCTTGGTGAAACTTAAACATATCATCTAGTAAACAAAAGACATTTACCTTTCTCCTGAGCTTGCATGGTGCAACTTAATCTTGTCAGTGCACCAAAACACCTCAATATTCATTAAATTTCTGCGAGGTTTCACTTATTTCGACCAGGATTTGCTTCTGTACTTCGTTTTCCACTTGTCTCTCATTCTTTAGAGACACCTCCACCTACAGGTCTGGATCAAAATGGGGCAAAATGGAAATATTTTAAAAAGAAAAACTTGAAATGGACCGTGCATGTACATGAATTGGTTGTGATCATATTATGTCTTAAATGTTGTATATAAAACACATCCAGCAAATAGTCCAGGCAAGTAGATTCATTAAGTCTTATATATTCAACATCGCCTTTTTTGTTTTTGGGGACATGCGCATGCGCACTTGTGTCCCCAGTCACCAGCCAATGGTTTCAACCAACGACAGAAAAACGAAGTATTTTATTAAAAACTCGAAGAAAATCGGCAATGAACACGATGGGTATGAGTTATTAACCACGTCACCGAAGTATATGGTCTCAAAATGTGTTGTATGTGCGTAATTCCGTCTTGCTTGAAGTATGTTGGCAGTTTGTTTAGACAGTTAGCTAGCACTTAGCTGCTAAGCTAATGTTGTTTTCCTAGTTTCAAGCTTTTAGAGAGGGTCTTAGAAAAGTTTATTTGTGGATTTTTTACTGCATTTCTGATACTTTTCTAGACTACGTATTGTATATACGTGTTGATTGTGGCGTAGAAATGTGAATGAGAGCGAGTGCAGTTAAAAGGTTTGGAAGTTAAATTATTAAGATGGCCACTTGGTCAGACTGCAGGAAGCTGGAGGTGGACGAGTCGAAAATGTTTTGATGGTTTGAGCCACGAGGATGGACAGGATCAGGAATGAGTTCGTTAGAGGGGCAGCTCGAACTGGGACTTTTGGAGGAAAAGTCCGAGACGGCGTGGTTTGGACATGTGTTTGAGGAGAGATTCTTGAGTGTGTTGGTAGAAGGATGCTGAGGATGGAGCTGCCAAGGACGAGGAAAAGGAAGGCCTACTAGGTGGTTTATGGATGTGGTGAGGGACGTTGGTGAGGAAGAACTAAGATGTAGAGGATGGAAGGAAATGAAGACGGTTGATCCACTGTGGGGGACACCTAATTGGGGGTAGCCGAAAGTTGAAGAAATAAGATTTGGTCAGTGTTGTTAAGAAGTCTTATTAGGGCAGACATGTGTCAAGTACAGGCTCCATGCACCTTGTCTTCTGCTTCATTACAGACTCTGCGCCTCCGATTTCTTCTCTGCGCCTCCTGGTTCCACCGTTGCGCCTCATGTCCGCCTTCATGTGGCAAGTGGTGCAGCGTCAGCATGTGGAGCATTTTGGAAAATTGGAAGAATTTGTGTCCGTGGTGACTAAACTGGTCCCAGAAGTGTTGACCGGCAGACAGAAGGCTACGCTCATAATGGGACTGAGAGCAAAGGTAAGCAAAGGGGACAGTTAAGGATGGAAAGCATAAGTGTGAGTGTAGTGTCAATTTGTCCTACTGAGCACAGCACACAGTGTGAACAGCACAAAATTTCTCTCTGTGTTTAACCCATTTACCAAGTGACGCAATTGGCAGCCAGGAATACGGCGTGTGGGGATGCTACCTCACTCAAAGGGTACCTCAGATGTGCTATTAGCAGTCCTGGGATTCAAAACCACAACCTTCCGATTGCAGGGCCAGCTCTTTGTATAGTGTGTGAGAACTGCAAGGTGCAAACAACCGAACTCACTGTAAGGCGTATGCTAACACTGTGCTCTCTGTGTGATGCTTCTTTACTCAGATGATTCTGGAGATGTGCCGAGATGAAGTGCCAGCAGATCTTGAGACAGTGAAGTCACACATACACAGCATCCAGTCCTCTCATTCGGCCAAGGTGAGTGGTTTGTCACGAAACACTAATGACCTTCAGGCCTCCATGTAGGGCTGCACAATATATTGTTTGTCAATCCCAGTTTTTAGATGGCTACAATGTGGTACTGAGGCCAAAAATATAATTTACTAATTTTTTGTTACTGTGTGTTGTGGGTGTCTTGAGCAATTGCATATGTTTCATATAGGCTTTGGGATGTTTGGGCCCATTAAGAAATTAATGTGATTCAAGAAATAAAAGTACAGGCAAATCTTGAACCAGTAATTTGCTTTTAATGGGGATTTCTCCAGATTTCTCTAAAATGTAATCATTAACATGTATATAGTCATTTTTGGTGTTTTGCCATTAAACATCTTGAGTCAAAGTTCAGAAGTATCTAATTACATTTAAAGGTATTATACTAATTACATATAAAGGTATCACTGAAAACCAGCACTGCCTAAAGGCTGAATCATTGGAAAATAAAAACATTTCAAACATGCTGTGTGCAGAGGAACATGCAGAATGTTTTAAGCAAAAGAAAGCTTTACTAGTCCCCAACAACCTTTTGCAATTTTACCACAATATTATTATAGAATGCACTGCAATAAATTGGTTTTATTAAGTATAATGTACAGCATTTGACGGTCCTCTTTTTAAAATTCCCGAACCAGCCCCGACTGACTTTAATCGGCTCACCCGATGTCTCGTTCTCCAAAGTGGCCAAGTCTGCTGCAGCAAATCGGCATAAACAGCTCAAGTCTTCTCATAGATCATCACCTCTGTTATGGGATCTCCTGCAAGCTGCTTCTCTGTCAGCCTCTCCATGTTTCCATGGATAGATGCCCGCTGTTTAGAAAATATTTTTATTCGCCAAGTTGACTACAAGCACACCATGGTCATATTCCTTTATTTCAATGCACATCATCTGCTTCTTCTCAGTACTGTCCTTCGCACTCAGCTATTTTGGACACATTGATGGATAAACAAACTTTTGCAAAATAACTGCAAGCGCAAATGCTCATAACCCAAATTTTAGCTCTCAACTCTTAACGCATGTCTGTATGCGTAGATATATATACGTACATATATATATATACACACACAGTGTTGTGTGTAAAGCAGAATTGTGCAGACTCACATGCCATATTATTTAAATGTTGCTTCTGTTCACAGGGCAGTGATTCAGAGGTGGAGAGCTTACAGACAAACCTTCTTAAGCTGGTGCTTAGTCTTCTTGAGAACCCTGCCAAGAAGGAGCACTTCTTTCAGGTCAGAATGGATAAAACATCTTAAGCTTTTTCACCTAATTAATAAGGGGGTACAGTACATAAGTCAGAAAATGATTCATTTTACTTTAAAATTACTAGGAGGTGTTCCCAGCTGAGTACGGTTCTGACTTTGACAAAGCACTGCAAGTACTGGTCCGCCATTTTCTTTCCAGACTGGAACAGCTTCTGCCAGTGCCAAATTTCAAACAGGTATGAACCAGTTCTAAGCATCTTACAGCTCTGTTTCCAAAAAAGTTGGAAACTGTAAAATGTAAATAAGAACAGAATGAAATAAAATTGAAGAGCAAGTCTCTAAAGCCCATTTTTATGCTTTGTTTTTAGCTAACACTACTATTGGCATTAACACTACTATTTTACTCTTACTTTACTCTTAATGTGCAACAGTATAACCGACTCACTCGGTCCTTTATGGCGTCACATCCATGCCAAAACTAGAGCGTGCAAAATTGCTTGCCGCAAAAAAATCGCTGGTGTAAATTTCAAAGTCGCACGCGCAAATGTGAAACTCGAGAGCACAAAATTAAGAATCGCGTGCGCGATTGTGATAATATTGCGCGCGAACTGTATTTTTCCTCTCG
>JBBPDC010000129.1:23309972-23341449 GCA_037974485.1 Hemigrammopetersius urotaenia
TCTGCCGGAATCAAATTCCTTGTATGTGTTCGCTCACATACTTGGCCAATAAACGCGATTCTGATTCTGATTCTGAATAAAAAAAAATTCACAGATTAAGTTACTTAAAACTGAGAAGAATTATACAGTCTTAAGGCCAAAGGTATTAATGAATTTCTTAACCCTTTAGTTTAAGAATAACCTTTTCAGTGAGTCAATAATCCTGTAATTCTCTTTTGCAGGTTCTCCACTCCCTCTCTCATCGCTGCGCCTGCTGGTGCCTCCACTGCGTCTCATGTCTGCCTTCATGTGGCAGGTTGTCCAGCAGCAGAAGCTGGAGCATTATAATAAACTGGAGGAGTATGTCCTTCTCCTCACAAAGATGTTTCCGAAGATTCTGAGTGACAGACAGAGAACTGCGCTGATTATGGGACTGAGAGCAAAGGTGAGATTCAGAGGACAGGCCTTAACTTTCCAACCGACAGATGATAAAATGGTATACATGTCTGTATAATAATGTGAGGTAAATCTTATAAAAGTAATAAAAAAATAGACTATTCATTTACATTTGTCACAGAGAACACTGAGTTAGCCTTTTTTTGCCCATAAGACTTTGCAAAAGGAAAAATAATTAAAACAATTGCAATGAAATGTCCCATGACATGAAAACCTTTTTAACATTAATACGAGTTCCCCTAGCCTGCATATGGTCCTGCAGTGGCTATTTTCTCAGAAAATGTGCCAACACAATACAGAGCTAGTCTTGCTAAACGGCTGAAAATGAACTTTCCTTGGCTCAGCTACAAACCGCGGTCAAGTAAGTCAAGTTAACGTTATGTTATTTATTTTGTGTAATGGCGCCCACAATGGGACCTTTAAAAAGTAATATAAAATCGAGAAAAACAAACAATTTTGAAAGAATATTTTCACCTCTTTTCTTGGTGTTTTGGTGCTGGTGTAGTGTTGGGTTTTCTACACACTTATGTTTGTAGAAGAACAAAATATTAACTGTATACATATGCTGAATAACCCTAGATTATTTTTAAATCTGATTATGGCTTTAATCTGATATACAGTACTGATCAAAAGTCAGTCACCTTTTAATTTACTTAAATTCCAGTCACAATATAAATTTTGTCCAAGCTACCTAAAAATAAAATCTAATTTGTCTGTATTAATTTGGATCCTCTTTTTGCACCGAAGTGCCATGTAACATTCAACGAGAAATTGTTACTCCTTACAACCATACAAGACCTGGTAGAGCACCAAAACTGTCCCCATCAGATACACAGCACTTAACGAAAATCAAGCTCCAGTCTCACTTCACATCTAAAGGAATCCATGGGCTTTTCCGTCTGCTCTTCTACAGTGAGAAGACAACGTAGCACTGTGGGTGTGAAAGGATGTGTAACTATTCAGGATAATGTCCCACTGAAAGGAAATGGACTAACAAAATTCACTAGAGCACAGAAATGGATGTCTGAAATGTGGAGGAAAATAAAATATTTTAATAGAGAGATTATTCAGAAAATGCAAAAACAAATTCTGAGGCTATACTTTACAATAGTGGTGGACAAAAATGTTGTAAAAAAGGAAAAGGAAAGTTGTAACAAATGCATGAAAAAAAGTTGTAACAAAGGCAAAGGGTAGACACACTGTTCTGTGTAATTTTCTGTTAAATATGTATGTTCCTCTTTATAATATATAAGGATTATTATCATGCACATAAATGTGTCAGCAATATTTTTTAAGTAATGAAAATATGTTTCACCACTTTTCCTCCTGGTTCAGATGATCCTTGAAATGTGTAAAGGTGAGGTACCAATGGACCTGGAGACCATCAGGATTCGCCTTGAGACGATTGAGTCTAAGGTAAGATCAATTTTTATGGTGTCGTTTTAGGTCTGCCAGACTAGTGCATTTTGCTGTTGATGGGTGTAGAGTAAATAAATGTGTGTATTTACATGTGTATATACTGTATATAAATGAGATGGTTAACCTTTTGCACTTTTTTAATTAGGCCACTGATTCAGAGGTGGAAAGTTTACAGTGCAGATTATTAAAGCTACTCCTAAGCCTTCTGGAAGACCCAGTTAAGAAGGAGAACTTCTTTCAGGTAAGACTTGACTGACAGATTTGAAAGGTTTCTGGTATATAAAACTTCTGACATGTTATGCATCCTGTTTATCATTTAGCCACAAGTTACACTGATTAGTGTAAAGTCAGACTAGAGGTATTGTTTCTTAAAAATAGCAGCACAAATGTAGAGGGGTAAAATAATAAATAGATCATTGGACAAGAAGTTTTCATATTTTTTTTTTTTTTTAGAGGAAAGGGAAAATAGTGGACAAGTATGTATGGGTTGTTGTGACAAAATACTTTGGTCTCAAGTTTTCAAGTTAGCCTCTGTTGACATTATCAGTCACATTTACTTCCAGCAGTCTTGCTTCTTTCCTTAAAATCACATTTTTTGCATGAAATTTGACATCCATAAAAGACATCTCATAATGGAAGCTGTTAAATATGTTTTTGTAACAACCAACATGTTCTTCAGATCCTGCTGGTGTAGGGTTCTTCTTTTTATTTTTTTAATGTTGGTTTCATTTTAGATCACTTGGTTAATTTTATAATTTCCCTTTGTAGAAAATGTTCAGAATAAAAAATAAAAGCAAGTGAATTATTCAGTTACTGTGACGGCCCTAATGCAAATTCTCTAGACCATTTTTGAATGGATTTATACCTGATGGATGAAATTCGTACGTTTACATAATCTAAGTAAGCTAGCTATACTATGTTTATAAATATTTATAGATATTTGGTCAAATGTTTTGTACAATTAAAAAAAAAATTGATCTAAAACGAAAGCAACATTAAAACAATAAAAAGAAGAACCCTACACCAGCAGGATCTGAAGAACATGTTTGTTGTTACAAAAACATTATGCATATCTACAGCCCCTAGCAGTAGTATATGTATGGGTGACCCACTGGTTGTATGCAGGAAGACTATGGGCCAAAACATGCTGTTAAAGTGACTGATAAGTTCCTTAGCAGCAAAAAGTGGCCATTACTTACACTGGCCATCAATTTACTGATTTATAGCCATTGAAGCAGGCATTTTATTTCCTGAGAAGTCACATATATTTACAGTCTGCACCTGTTAGAACTGAAACTGGCAATTGCAACCAGTCCTCTCCTGTTTTCTTTCACTATCTGTATGTCATTCTATACACTTTATGCATCCAGGAAGTCTTCCCACATGAGTATGGTCCTGACTTTGATAAAGCACTTCAAGTCCTGGTTGGCCATTTTCTTTCCAGACTGGAACAATTACTGCCAGTACCAAACTTCAAACAGGTATTTTAGCTCAGTTGTCAGTTGTAATTGTTTTTTTCTGTTGTGTATACATATTGGGCCCCATTAAGACCTTCAAACATCATTTAATTGTTGATTACCCCATTCTGTATGACTCCTTATAATATTGTTTTAGGCTGCCACATTGCTGAGTACAGAGCCCTCCGTATGGGAAGATTTGGCACAGAATTGGAATCCCAGATTCTTGCTGCCTCTGCTTCGCAGTGACATTGAAGAGACTTTGGAGACAAATGGTAAGCCAATATCAAGACCATGGGCTAATGGCATACAAAGTTATGACAAAGAAATGATCAAAATTAGTTGCACTGCATTAATTATCATGCGGCTGCACTGATTGTTAACCCATACTAGCATGTTTAGCACTCCTAGCTTCAACTTGATTGACCTTTAACTGTATTCTCAGTAGTAGATTAGGCAATGACAATGACACAGATGTAATTTTGCCTCAGTTATTGCATCAGATAGCCTTCAAATATATAACCGTTAATCCAATCATGAACTAGTGGTGTGGTCATTACACCCCTGCAATTAATAGATATAGTTCTAAATTATATTTCAACATGTGTAACAGGTCTCCCTTCTGTAGTGGAGGACAGAATCATCTCCACCTTGTCTCTCTCTCCTTCGATTGATGAGACTGTGTCCAACGAGAATAACACAGAAGACCAGTCAGAACCTCCTTTCTGTCTGGAAAGTTCCTTCCAGGATGTAAACCAAGATATAACCCAGGATGTAAGCCTGGAGACTGATACACATGCTCCAGCCCCTGAAATGTTCACTTTAGATCAGGTAGAGGGCCACAGTGAGGCTGAAAATGTTGTAGAGCTTGAATCAAGATGCAGCATCCAGGAAGAAGTGAATGACATTGAAGAAAGTATTGTCTATGAAATTGAAGAGGGGACAATGAACACATCCCAAAGTGAATGTGAGGACAAAGCATCAGCTGAGGCAGATGTGCTTCAGAATGAAGATGTACCTGAGGAAGAAGCATCAGTGGAAGCTGAAGGACCAGAACCAAGCTCAGTAACCTCTGGTACAGATTTGGATCCAGGGGACGTTGTGGAAGGTGGTGATGAAACTTCTGAAGAAGCACCTACATCCAACACAGGGCAGCGGCTTAAGGTCGTTGTTCCGAGGCATCTGATCCCAATCATTAAACAAGTCCGACTGCCTTCTGTTTCGCTCTCACGCTGCACGAGCAGTGAATCGGGACAGCTCAAGTGAGTGTGCTTGCAGAAATTGTGAAAGTAGTTTTTTGTAAAGTTTTCTGTTTACAGATTACACTGAAGACGAGTTATAATGCATTCATTATGTTTATCAACAGGGTGATCCCTGAACTTTTAAACCCATCCTCCTCCTCATCCTCAAGTAAGGACCACTTATCTTTGTTTAAAGAGTCACACTTGCGTGCAAATGTTTGAAAATCCCCAGTCAGATTAGGTGTTTTGTTGATTTCCTAAGGCAGTATATACATCAATAAGTCCGTCTTCCTCAGTCTTTTTGCCAGTTTAATGTACAATGTCTGTGCCAAAATCTTAAGCAGCCAAGAAAACTGTTTACAACTGTTTATAATGGCAGTAAACACAACATAAAACATTTTAATAAATATAAAATTCATATTTTATTATTTACCATTCTGAATGTTCATGGTGTGTTTGCTTTTCTTTCATCTCTCTTGCAGAAAAAGGCAGCAAAATAAGGAGATCCCAGCGGAGGAGGCAACATCAGTGTTCTGAGTGTGGGATGTCTTTCAGGTGTCAGGTAGAGCTGAGAGCGCACATGCGGAGGCATACAGAAAAGGGCCCCTACAAATGTCAGCCCTGTAAACTTAATTTCAAAACATATTTCCAGTCGTCCGTGCACCACCGTAAGTGGCACAGCAAGGTGACGTACACTTGTGCCCACTGTGACAAGAGCTTCAGGTCAATGAAGGCATGGTTAATACACCGCAGAGAGCACAAAGACAAAACTGTGCACCGGTGTACTGACTGTGGGCAAGAGTTTACATCTCTTCAGTCTCTGGTGAAGCATTCCAAGGTTCATAACCACTTGGTGAGCGAGCGGTTGACGGATGCATATAAATGCATTGCTTGTGGCGACACTTTCTCTCAGAAAACGGACTTCATGAGCCACATGAAGACCCACAAGGCCCGTGGCAGCGTGGAAGCCAACCAGGACAAAGCGGAAAAGCCTGTGAAGCGGGCTCCGGGTGAGTGCCGGTTCTGTGGCCAGATGTTTTCTGTAATTGAACTGCGGAGTCACCTGAAAACCCATCCCGAGTTCAGGCCTCACCAGTGCGATCACTGTGGGAAGTGTTTTGCCACTCTACAAGGTCTACTAGCGCACATATCGAATCATACTGGGGAGAAACCTCATGATTGCCTGAACTGCGGTAAGAAGTTCTTCAGCAGGTCTCAGCTGAAGTCCCACATGAGGTCACATTCAAAAGAGAGGCCCTACTGCTGCTCTTACTGCGGGAAGTGCTTCCACTCCCTCGGAAACCTCACCATCCACACGAGACTGCACACTGGAGAGAAACCCTACGTGTGCTTGGACTGCGGAAAGGCCTTCAGTTCTGCCGGGTGCTTGCAGGTTCATCGGCGCTGCCACACCGGCGAGAAGCCTTACCCGTGCAACATATGTGGAAGGAGCTTCATTGTGTCGAGTCACCGGGCGATACACATGCGGGCGCACACAGGCACACGGCCCTACATCTGCGAAATCTGTGGAAAGGCTTTCGTAAGGAAACGTTGTTTGAGTGAACATGTGTACAGTCACACCGACATGAAGCCTTTTCCCTGCTCGATCTGCGCCAAGAGCTTTGTGCGCAGCAGCCACTTGAAGAGACACATGCAGTGCCACAGTGGTGACCCAAGCAGCGAGCAGAGTTTAGAACATTCTGAAACTGAGAGTGCACTAACTTTTCATTACGCTGTGAACTAAAAGCCGTCATACTGGCAGTTGTGTTTTGATGTCACAAATTGGTTTGGGTCCAGTTTTGCTGTCGCATTAACCTTGAACATAGTTCCCAAACAATCTTGAGAGACAATAATTGACCAGTTCCTCTTTTTCGTGTTTTAAATGTGCCTGTTTTCTGCAGTATGGTGTCTGCTCCAGGCCAAGGGAGGAGTATGATATTTTTTTTTCAGTAGTAAAGCATTTCTTTTGCAGTAAGACATTTATTTTCATGTGTTTTTTTTTTTTTTAAAGTTAATTGAAAAAGTGTTTCATTGAAGGCTTATAATGAAGAGGAAATGTACCATAGACTAGTACAGGACAACTAGGGTTAAGAGCTGTAACTTGTTGACTCTAAATGGTTTTAAAGGTTGGAAATGCATAAATGTTTTGATTTTTTCTGCTCTTGCTATGCAATAAAATGTTTTTGATGAAGTAACAGTTGCAAATGTGACACCTCTTTTACTAAAATAAGCTCAAACTATAATCACTAAATAGTGAAATGTCTGTTATATAATAAACAAAATGGAGAGAAAAGCTGAAATAACCACAGATAATTGGTTGACAGTGTTTTAAGACACTAAAAGCAGCAGCATATCCACAGAATACAGGCCGGGATTCGGTTCTATAAAATATTCCATAGTTTTCCAGTCTGCATTGTTCACTATGGGTTTCCACTACGGGGACCTGGTAGGTAACTGCAATGTATGTGACTGGTTGGGTTTTGGTAATACAAAAACTAAATAAATATGCTTGTTTTATGGGCCTCTGGTCTGTGACTGGTTAATGTTTAAAGAAAAGTGGCCCTATAGTCACGCATGAACAATGTGAAATTCTTTCTCTGCATTTAACCCATTCACCCAGTGGCCAGCCAGGAGCAGCCTGGGGAGCTGTGTGTGGACGGTGCATTACTCAAGGGTACCTCAGTGCTGCCACTAGCAGTCCTGAGATTCAACCCCATGAATCCCAGGACTAGGTGGATAACTGCACCACAATCATTTACTATTAATAAACACCACCTGATAGTGAAAGATATATTTGGAATTTTTTTTTATGCTGGATTTTGTATTTTACGTCTTACTCTGTAAAAAAAAAAAAAAAGCAAATCAGCACAAAACAATCACGATGAGCTACTTCAGTAGTGCAAGACCTTTGCAGCACGACAGGTTTATTAACTTTATTACATGATGTGTTTGGGATCAAGTGTCCTGCAAGAAGGCTGCTTTTATTTTTGACTTGTTGTGGTGACGAACGTGGACGTCACTTCCTGACATATTTCGGTTGGTCTTGCAGCGTCTGGAGGAGAAAGAGACGAGTAGATGGAGAAATAAAGGTAAATTCATCTTTCAGGTCTCATAAGGATATCTGTTCATTAGACAGCACAAAAACTAGGGAAAAGACCACAACGACCATCTCAGTGCAGACTAAACAATGTTCTCTTTAAGAACACTGAGCACATCGTGGACCTTTAGTTACCTTTAGCTACCAGGCAGCAAACATGTAAGTCTTTATTTATTTCTTCATTTTTTTAAATAAATATGAACGAGCTGTCATGTAAGTTTGTTTTGTAGGTTAAAGTGTCTGTGCGGTTTAAAATAGGTAGGCTAGAACAAAGACGCTTATTCATCACAGGCTGTTCAGGCTAACTTGTGTAAGTTTGTTGTCTGAGAGATTTGGTCTCTGTAATAAACGTTTTAAAAGCATTTCTTGTAGTGTTTAATGCTTTAGTAAAGCTAAAATCACCTACGTAAAATCCAGCACCACTAAGGTTTCCTAGTGTATCTCCCAGTGTCAGGTGGTGTTTATCATTAATAAACCCTTATGGGGTAGCTGGTAGCCTGATGGTTAGGGAACTGCCCCAGAATGGGAAGGTTGTGGGTTCGAATCCCAGGACTGCAATGTACCCTTGTGCAAGGTATTGTTACTAGATACTACTCACCGCGCGTTACATCTCTGGCTGCCCACTGCTTGGGGCAGCTGGTGATCTGGTGGTTAGGGAGTTGCCCCTGCGATCAGAAGGTCATGGGTTAAAAATCTAGGGCTACCAGTGGCACCACTGTTGTTCCCTCGAGCAAGGTGTCGTCTCCACACACTGCTCTCTGGTTGCCCCACGTTGGTGTGCAGCCTCTCGCTTCACTTGGTGAATGGGTTAAATGGATAGAAAGAATTGTTCATTGTTTACACTGTGTGCTGTGCTGTGCTGTGGTGTGTTCATGCGTGACTGTAAGGGGCCACTTTACTTTTAAAGCTAACACACTCACGTTTCCTTTATGCCAAATGAATCATACATACCTGACAGAGGGACCCCTGCACATTGGAGGAAGAAGGAATCTGTGTATTTTTATGTACTTGTTATCTAGATTCTTTATGTATTTTTTATTCTTTTTTTAATATGTAACTTCCAAAGCAGTCCATAGCAAAACAAAAAGGCATATCTTCCAGTCACCTGGTCATAATGTACAGTCTGCAATAAAATAGAATAAAGAAAGGATCCTACTTTTTCATTTAGTACAGTGCTATTAATGATGTTCATTATCTAAAATCCTATCTGTCTATGAAACTGAAAATCACAGTATAGCATAGGGCTGGACGATTTGGCCTAAAATCAAAATCGGGATTAATTGAAAATTTTAACTTGATTATGATTAATTTTTGATTAATCGCCCAGCCCTGGTATAGCAGTATCTCAGTACACTGGTATAGATGTTATAGTTTGTAGCAGGGGTGCCCAGATCCAGTCATGGAGGGCCCGTGTCATTTACAGTATGGTAGTGCCCTCCAGGTAGGTAACAGGTAAGTTGGCCAGGTGTCTTTAAGCCAAGAAATCACCAGACTGCTCTGGACATTTGGGGACCTTTGGTGTTTGGATAACCATAGGAACTAAACATATGTCTTCCAGTGAAAAAAGCCCTTGGGATGTGGAGAAGTTCCACTTTTTTATTGCTTATAAGACCTCTGGTCTGTTATTACATAGTTTGTTCACTGGTAGCTAAATCTGTCATTGTTCAATGTTGAGTATTTTAAGTACAGAAAGTATCATGCAGTTTTGTGTGTCACATGTGTGCAGTTAGGAAAATCTTCCAGGCTTTTATTGTTCAGTGCCAGGAAAGTTTCACATCCTCCCCTTTATGCTGAATTTGTTGTCTTGATCATACAGGTTTCCAGCACACTTGTAGTCTGACATAGCCTTCTGAATTGTGTAGATGTTTTCTGTGTTTTTGTCTGTAGCCCCAGATGATGCATTAGAGTACTGCTCCTTCTCCCTCTCCTGAAGATTTCCACTCCCTCCTCCTTGTCCTTCTCCAAATCTCTCTGAGACCCCAGTGATGTGGCCTCCCGGCTGCGCCTTCCTGTCGCAGTACACTCACCACCACCTGGTCGCCTTCCTCCTGACCTTCTTTAGGTAGGCCATATGCCATTTGTTGGGCAGAAGCCATGAGTTCCTTCTTACATTGAGATAATACAAGTAACAGGTAATGTAATGCAAAGTCATAACTGGAGAGTAGTGCTGGTTGAAATTGATCAAAATTAGCGTCTGCTTTTATCCAGAGAGTCTTAGGGTGTTTTCACACTTGCTCTGCTTCAGCCTTTAAAGCAAACTCAGATCGGTTAGTCAGCATTTTTTGTGTGTATGTGAACACACCAAACAAACTTAGACTCCTCTGAAACTAACCGAACGGAGACCACAGTTCCGTTGGGTTAACTCGTGCATTTTAAACACAATGCTCTCTGAGTTCGCTTCGACTGTTTTCACCCTGTAGGCTTAAAATAGGTAGATCACGTGGAAAATGATATCTGTCTGTGCGGGAAACACAAAGAACTAAAAAAAATATGAATAAATGAATGAATGATCATAAAAATACATAAAGGAACATAGAGATTCTTGTCAAGATCAAGTTTCTCTACCAAGCTGCTCAGACTCAAAGCATTCTTGCTCTCCGACAGCTAAAGGATGACAGTAGCAGGGATCTTTGTGGAAAATGTAGAAGTTTGGTCGAGCTTTTAACCATCTACTCTTATGTGGAAAAAATCCCAAGAGCGATGAATGTGAAGAAACAGCGGTGGCAGGTTGGATGAGGAACTAAAGTGTGAACAGAAAAAGGACTGAGAACCCATCTGAACTGAAGTCGAGCAGAAAGAGAACTGAGTTCCCTTTTAAATGAACTCACAGTGTGAACACAAAGAGAACTGAGTTCCCTTTCTGGTGGTCCACTTCCTTTAAAGGATATGTGAAAACTGCCTTGCAGTCTCAGTAGATAATTTTGTAATTCATTTCAAGTTAAGCATACAAATTATTCCATACAAAACATTCCTAAGTAAAGTAGTAAATTAATTCTGAAATTCAATTATTTGAGTAAAATTTCAATTGGTTCAGAAACTCTGCAGTGAAGTATACAATTAGTGTTTACATTTGTAGTGTTAGGTGTCTTCTCCATGGTGTGGCATGGTGTTATTCCCTGGTACTTATACCAACCATACATAAAGTTTTCTGCTGTTGTCCTGCAACTCTGCTAAAAGAGCTTTCACAACTGAAGTAACTTATTCTGACTGTTTTAATATGTTTTGCTGCATTATACCAAACTGGTGCTTACACATTACTTTAATCAGTGACAGGCCAGAGGGCCATAAAATCTTTTTTTTTTTTCAGTTTTGTATGTTTTCAAAGCAATTGATTGAACAATTGATACTGTTATATGTAGTTAACGACCAGCTTCAAGAAACCCATGTGGAAAGTGAACAATGCAAACTGGAAAACTATACAGTATTTTATAGACATGCTGAGGATATAATGGTGAATGTGTATTAATGACTGAAAATCTATATCTCAGTTTGACAGTGTGGTGCTGGTGACATGCTGCACAGCACTTCTGGAGAATCATCACTTAAAAGGCCTGAGCCATGTAGTCAGTCACACATTGCCCCATGAGTTCATTACATACAATGGTTCCTTGACTTATGAGTTTAATTTGACCTGTGACGGAGCTCGTAACTTAAATTACCCGTATGTCAAATCAGTTTTCCCTTTTGAAATGAATTAAAATGCCATTAATCCGTTTCGGACCTCCAAAAAACATTGCGTTTTTAAGTAAGAAAAATGTGCTTATAAATAACGAATGTTGTATAAAAACACAATACAATAGAATGTACTGTAATAAACTGTATTTATTAAGTATAATGTACAGCATTTGCCAGTCAATTAATTTGCCATTTGCCAATTAAAATTCTCGAATCATCCCCGACTGGCTTTAATCGGCTCGCCTGATGCCTCGTTCACCGAAGTGACTGCAGCAAATTGGCCTAAACAGCTCAAGTCTTCTCGCAGATCATCACCTCCGTTACGGATGTCCTGCATGCTGCTTCTCCGTCAACCACACCGTCATCAGCTCCTCCATATTTTCATGGATAGATGTCCGCTGTTTAGAAAATATTTTGATGTGCCAAGTCGACTACACGCACACTTTGGTCATGTTTTTCTAATTTCTTTTTTTAATTCAATGCACATCATCTACTTCTTCTCAGCACTGTCCTTCGCACTCAGTTTCTTTGGACACATGGATAAACAAACTTTTGCAAAATAACTGCAAGCACAAATGCTCATAACACAAATTTTAGCTCAAAACAAAAAATCTACTAAGAGACGGCTTGTATCTCGAAAAACACATAAGTTGGGACACTCATAAGTCAAGGTACCACTGTATTTTCTTACTGCTGTCTAATAGTTAAGCTTTTAGCTTCTGTAATCTGTATGAATTTATGAATGGTGTTTTATAAGCCAGTGGAAAAAATGGTGTCATTGAATGTTGAAGTAGAGTGTCCTTCATAACCTTGGAAACATGATAATTAACCACTAGAAGTGTGTAGTGAAAAGGTTGAGATTTGATTTTCTCTGATTTTCTCTATGTTGCCTCACTGCGTTGTATGAGTCTATATCATTATGCTTATAGATTGTTCCCCATTTCATTTTTTTTAACTCCATTGGTTAATTAAGATTTGTAAAGATATGCTCTGTTTCTCCACTTAAAAAACAACAATTTTTGATACATCTCACAAAGCTACTGATGTTTGCAGTCAACAAATCAAACAACCATCTATTTATTATGGTGTAGTGGTCCATTGACCCTTCGAATTCCAGTGATAGTGTGTAAAATTTCATTAGTAAGTACATTTTAATAACGTTGTGTTATTATATTAAAAAAATGAACAATGGTTGTGCTTGTTCTCATCTGTACGTTTTCCTTGTTCTCGGTTGTGCTTCCCTGTGGGCCGCTCTGCTCTCACACAGCTATGTCCTGCTGCACGCCTCACGTAAGACCTTCAGTAATGTAAAAGTGAGCATCTCCGCACAGTGGACTCCTTCAGAGCGAAACAGCAGCTCTCCTGCCTTTTCCCCTGGGGAGGTATGCACACACACTCACACACATCAACACACACAGCCTCTCTTTGTCTGTGCTTGGAGCTGCTACAAACTACTGGGCAACTATAACCAAAACTGGTTTTCTGTTGTTTTTTTTTACTAGGATCTTTTTAGCAAGTCTTAAGTTTCAGACAAAATAACACACTGAATATAAAAATACCATCTAGAATTAAACGTATACATCACAACAGACACAACAGACACAACAGACACAACAGACAACAGACAGGGGGTCACTAGGGGGTTACTAGGGCATGGCTCATAAGTTTAACATACGTTTAATAGCATGTTAAGCACAAACCAGGAAGAATAATATTAATACTGATATTAAAGCTAACCATCAGGAGAAGGAGTGAAAATATAAGCAAGGTAAAAAAGTATAATGAATAAGACAAAGACATGCTTCAGTGATGACTGCAGTGTGTTGGCACAGAAGAGTGCTTAGGCAACTTTCCCTGGTTGGAGTATTCAGGCAGAGATGAAGTGTTCTGTTTTTTGTCTAGGTTCTTTTACCCCCCTCTGACAAGAGGCTGGGCTGTGCTCCACTTAATTCCATGTGTGCCGTACTGTAATACAACCAGCAGTCTACAAATGCCCTGGCAAGTAGTTTAAATATTAACTGTGATGGGCTTTTATTAATGTAATTCAACTGAAATTATGCAATTACTTGTTATACTTCTCATAAAACTCAAGTCATAATAAAACACCCATCTACTTGTCTCTATGAGCAATGAGTGAGAAATAATTTCAAATTAAACCATGTTTTGCAATTGCCAGTAAGATCTGTGACCTCAAGGGGTTAAATGGAAACCATTTTATCGCATTATGCAATATTGTTTTTTTCTTGCTCTGTGTTTGCTGTAATAGACGTGGGAGGAGAATAAGCTGTTTACAGACAATGGGGAGGCCACGCTGTTCTTGGGTGCTCTTGACACCATCTTTCTCTTCTCTTACGCTGTGGTGAGTGATGAAGGATGTGGAAAAGCTACAGAGGTTTATTTGTGGGATAAAAGCAAGAAATGTTTAATAAGCTATTTGTGAGCGTGTGTCCCTAAGTAACTGTTCTGATGTAAACATGAAACAAAATAGTACTGCAAGCACAGTGTGTTCTGTTGAGGAGCACTCCACTTACATTTATGTTGCCCTCTGACATGACCTATGACCTAAATATTTGATGCCACGTATTAATGTAATGCACATGCACTCGCACTCCCAGGCAGTTAATGTAATAGATACAGACACAGTTGACTCACTGCATGCTTGTAGTAAGTGTTGAGAAATAAGATGAAGTGTTGTTGAGAATAAATTACAGTGCAGGTCCCTTAATGAAAATACCATGGGTCCTGTCAGTACTTAAAACACTGAACTGCACTGAACATTAAAACAGATTTAGGCCAGTTATGGGCATCAGATTAATATAACTCCATATTAACACAGGGTGGATTGGACTTTAACCTATAATACCATTTACTTATTTTATTTGTTTATATTTACCTTTGATAAAATTATACTTATATTTGTTTTTTTCTTTCTTTTAAAAAAGTTTATTTTTCAAATGATGTGTCAAACACATCATTGTAATCATTGTGTGGGAAAAGTATTGTTTATTATGAAAATCTTTGAATCTGTGACTGTATTGCCTGCCCTAATCAGTAACGCTGGATAGAGGTTTAATCGGGATAGAAATTTTGGGTCGAACCCAAAGACCCTGAGAACCTGAGAAGTTTTGAGTCCACAGTCGAAATTGGGTCTCAACCAGACCCAATCCAGTCAGAAAGTGCTCTGTTCTGCACTGATCAGAGCAAACCTACCACTGGACAGGATCAGGCCAGTTAAAGGAAAATGACAGAAATAGCTGTCATCAATGATAAAATAAAACCGTGCATATCAAATGATAGAATCAAATGTATGCAAAATAATTTAAAAAAATCTGCTTTAATATAATTAATTATTCAGCAGTGCTTTCTAGCTAATATTTTTTGTGTGGATAAAAGATGTTAGCCTTTACCTGTTTACTGTTACATTTTACCTGCACTAATTTGTCCTGTCATGAATCAGTTAGCTGTGTTATTTCCTGTGTTTTAATTTTCTCACAGGTATACCTTCGGGTGCTAAATTCTGCTATTCCTGGCCAGTCCAGTGGATTATCCAGCTTGCTAGATTATGAATCGCTTTAGGGTAGTGAAGGTGGAGGAAAAGAACGAAGTAGAAATATATTTGGGAAATAAACAAAATTGATGCTATTTAGTAACTTATTTTCTGTTTCTTTATCTACAAAGCACTATTTGTATATGAATACATGTATAATGTCTCTTTCTCCCCAGGGCTTGTACATCAGTGGGGTGATAGGTGATCGCATGAACCTCCGTTATGTTCTCTCTGCTGGGCTGTGTGGTTCAGCTGTTGTGGTATGTTACTATGTTAATATATATTTTTGGTTTATTTTACAGTTTATTGCACGTCTACACTATGCTACCGTACTAACCGACATTTCATACATAAATGAAATAACTCTCCTTGTCTCTCTTTATCTGTGTATTTCTATAGGAATTTCTGTTTGGCACTCTGACAGAGTGGCTGCACTTCTATAATGTGTATTTCTACTGCAGTCTGTGGGTGCTGAATGGCTTGCTGCAGTCTGCAGTGTGGCCCTGCGTGGTGGCCGTCATGGGAAATTGGTTTGGCAAATCTGGGTGCGTGACAGTATTAATCTGTTTTAAAACAGATCAGGTTCACAGTTTGTATCAGGGTTGAATCTTGTTTATACAGTACCTGTATAAATAAATCACAGTTCCATATATTATTATGTTATCACTGAGATGATACATGTGTCTTGGGATTCGTCAGGACACTAAATATCTTTGTGTCATAAAAGGCAGATTTTGACCAATCACAGAGAACCTGTTAACAGATGTTTATAGTAACAGCATAGTACTGAGCTTCTGACTGGATTTTCTTATTTATGTTTTTACCAATTGTTTAATGCATCTTTTTTGTCATGTTTTTTTTTATTTGAGCATTTTTAGAAATCACTGCATTGTGATTGTGATTGTTGTTTATGGTGAAAATCACTACCCTTGCTGCCTGTTAGATCCTGGTATAGAAGATCAGTTTTGAGATTTAAAAACTAAACCTATGTTCTAGTGAGTCTCTAGCATGTCTCTTACAAAATTGAATTGCACTTCTGTTTAGGAACTGGTTGTCACTTATTACGCTTGTGTGTGTGCTTTCTATTAGCCGAGGATTTATTTTTGGCCTGTGGAGTGCCTGTGCATCTGTGGGAAATATTCTAGGAGCGTTCCTGGCCTCCAGTGTCCTCAAGTATGGCTATGAGGTGAGTGTTACAGTGAAATTAGTTTATGGCACCCATTAGTCCATCTGTAGTCGACGCTTCCTCAAATGAGTGTTTGGGAAGTGCTATCAGTCTTAATATTGCTGCACATCTGACTTTCCTAAAACAAGGACTGCCCTGTGTACTTACATTTGTCACAGGAAAGCATTAGTGGAAAAAATACATAAAACGAATACTTCAACGCCTGCTGATGTCTGTTTCTATGCCTGTGTGTATGTTTGCTTTCAGTATGCCTTCCTGGTGACGTCAGTGGTGCAGTTTGCAGGTGGGGTGGTTGTGTTTTTTGGCCTCCTCACCTCTCCAAAGGAAGTGGGTGAGTAGCAAAAGAACACTGCACCCTTTCCACTTTCTGACTTTGAACACGTATGCTGTTCAGCACAGGGAACCTCTGTGAATCATTAAGCTGAAGCTTATCTTTGAATTAGACTGGTGTGATAAAATGGAGGCAGACTGGTTGAGGTTTACATATTGGGGGAAAAATTCCAAACGAAATTTAACATTTCCACTGGCCTCATTTTATGTTTCATTTATTTTTTCTCAGTGCTTTTCAGCAAATAAAAAATGTGCATAAGTATGTTTTCTGTAAGGGATGTGTAGTACTTTTCTGCATTTTCACCATAGGTGCCCAAACCTATGGCTGTACATACTGCCTATTCCACTACAAACCTTTGTTGTGACCAACTCACTTCAGTTTTGGTGCTGCATTTGAATTCCAAGTTGTATGATTATTTTAACACAGGAATGCTCTCTATAATCACTGCGTGTAAGTGATTATGTCTGTGGTCTCATCTTCTCATATCAGTTATACTGATTATGTAATATATGTGTGATCCCAGGCCTCTGTGACAGCTCTGCGACTGGTCTCACATCAGTGGAAAGGGATATGGACAGCCATCAGCCACTTATGAGTGATGATGAGGAAGTTGAAGAAGACGTGGTGTGTGATGGAGGGTACTATTCCATACAACAGCGAGAAGAGGAACCTGTTTCCCAAACTAAAGCCATCGGCTTCTTCCAAGCCTTCTGCCTGCCTGGTGTTCTTCCTGTGAGTGTCTGATTAGTGAGATTTGGAATTTCGCTTGTTTTACCCTTTGAAGACTTTCACTGCAGTACACAGAAACACATTGTCAAAGCAGATGAGTTTATTTATCTGTTTGATGGCTAATGGCTCTGTTGTAGAAGTGTTTCTTGCTGTGTACAAACTGTGACCCTTTTTCCCTCATTCTGCTCTGCTAGTACTCTCTTGCCTACGCTTGTCTGAAGCTGGTGAACTACTCCTTCTTCTTTTGGTTGCCGTTCTATCTGACCAACAACTTTGGCTGGAAGGAGGCTCAGGCAGACCGGCTGTCTGTCTGGTACGATGTGGGAGGAATCGTTGGTGAGTGGAGTTAACCTGAAATATTATTTCAGAAACTTTTTGTTATGGTCTACTGTCATTGCTGTTGTACCAGAGTCATATTTTTATTTTAGCAGTGTTTGACTTAGAAGACAATAACATAAGATCATATTATTGCTTCAGAAAAAAAATAAGACTAGAGCATTGAACAAGATTGAATGTGAGATTTTGATTTTGACCAGAATTTTTAAAAAATGTCAGTTTTTAAATGTAATTTTCTCCATCTCTCTCCCTTTTTCTCCCTCTCTCCTCTCTCTCTCTCTCACTCTCTCTCTCTCTCACTCTCACTCTCTCACTCTCTCTCACTCTCACTCTCTCACTCTCACTCTCTCAGGGGGAACAGTGCAGGGCCTGATCTCTGATTTCCTGGGTAAAAGAGCTCCTGTGCTGTCTGTCAGTTTATTGCTAGCTATGGGATCTTTAGTGGGATACATCCGTAAGTCTAAGTTGTGCTCTTGAATATATTAACCAAGCATTAACAAACTTTATTAGTTTCTGATATTTTCTTAGATTTATGTTCACACTGCTTTTTTTCTTCCTTAGATTCTCCAAATGATCAAGTGGTAAATGGAGTGCTTTTAGCAGTAACAGGTGATAAAGATCTATAACTTTCAGAAAATATGTCCACTACTGAAAATCTATTGCTTCAGAACATTTTTAAGAATTGAGGCACTGAGGAATCTGCAGTGAAGAAGTGCTAACTTTGCAAGAGTGATGCACATCTTGGAAAGTGTGTTTTAAGCATCGTCCATATGAGGATTGTTTATCAGTCAGAACTCGGAGAAGCAATGATGATTGATACTGATTAAGTTTTTGATCTGAAAATGAAATTATAAATCCAGACTGAAGAATATGTTTCATACTATTATCCGTAGGATGTTTACATTTTTATTCCTAGCTGCATATTTAGTAAACCATGTTTTCTTTTCTCCTCAGGCTTCCTCATTGGTGGCCCGTCAAACATGATAAGCTCAGCAATCTCAGCTGATCTGGGCAGACAAGACGCTCTGCAGGGCAGTCAGGAGGCTTTGGCCACTGTCACAGGCATAGTGGATGGAACTGGCAGCATTGGGGCTGCTGGTGGACAGGTAAGATGGAAAAAGGATTTGTTGTGAAACGGCAGTGGATTGGGTCTAGGCAGGGACCTCTCAACAGTCTCTTGATGGTAAATGTAAATGTAATACATTTGAGCATATCTATAACGAGAAGAAGAGCCCAAAGTAAATTTCCCAGTTGCTGTAGAAACCTGTCATTCCACAGGAGACATGCTGATGTAGCCCATACTGTCACATGCTCTTAGTCAAGCACAGGCAGGAAAACATTCTAACACTGAGGCTGTTGTCATTCTTGTCCTCTTGTAGTACTTGGTGTCACTCATTGAGAGCACACTAGGATGGATGTGGGTCTTCTACTTCTTCATACTCATGGTAAGGTTACTCTAAGGGTGACTACCTAACCTAACCTAACCTAACCAGTTCTGACACATAGTTCCAATCCCTGCTTTTGCCAGTTACTAATGTCTTGTTTGTGATTCTTTTCCACAGACGGGGTTTAGCATTATATTCATCATACCTCTTATTGTTCGCGAATTTTGCTCCATATGCAGAGACAGGCAAGCAAGGACACACCAGCTTTGAGACCTCCCAGTATCTTTTGGACTCCTGTTCTATTGGAGCACAGGGGAGATGGACAGACTCTCGCTTTTCGCCACTTCCCTTGTTGCTTAAGTGAAATCAGTGATGGGATTAATGGGTAGTGCTTGGTTCCGAGGATCAATTCGTTTCTTATATTGACAGCTCTTTGGAATTGGTGGTTACCTCAGCCAGTCTGTTGGCAATAGAACTGAGCATTCATTGTCGCTTTCTACCTTAAAGAGAATAGAAAGCCAACAAGCTTAATGTAATTCAGGTTCAGACCAATACATGTGGGGATTCAGTGTATGTTTGGAACTGATCAAACTTGCTGCAAGGAGGAAGTACAATGTGGCTGTTTAAACAGTTGATTAAACATATAATGAGTGACACCAGATCATTCAGTTTGCATGGTAAATTGGACAGTACAAATCCAGCTTAATGTGCTGTTAAATGTGGGTTCTAGCTCCAACCCCTAAGCAGGTTTGTAAAGCTCACAGCCAGGATTGACATTAACATGGCTGAAGGTCTGAAAGAGAAGGCTGGAGGGGTCCGTTTTTGATTCGACTGTAAAATCTCTCAAACCGAAAGGCTCCTTTATACACCGGCAGCCTATGAGTCAGTGCCTTTATTTTAGGCCTGTATTTTAATGCTGAAGAATTTTAGCTTTTTGTCCCTTTTAAGTCCTGATTAAGAAACTGATTAGCCAGCAGTTCCTCCAGAATTTCCCTCTGCTTCATCTCAGCATGTGGAGATAAATTAGGGTAGTAAAGAGGTTAATCATTAAAGTAAACTATGCTTTTAAGTTTTGATATTTATGACCTTTTTTTTAAATAGACAGTTTGATTTTACTGGCTTTGAAGGGGCAGGACCCTCCTAGTATTTGTGTGATGATGAAGAACCAAATCGCTCAGTCATTCCACACCTTTAGTCTTTGGGGTCTTTTGGAAATGAAAAGGAACTTCGATCTGGATCTCTCTGTGGTGCTTTTTCTGAAGACTGTTCAGAAAGAGATTTTTGCGTTTTGGGTGTGGGTGCTCTTTTGAGTAAAAAGAAAAAGAAAGCTAAGTGTTTGAACTTATTTATATTGCCTTGATAAATTGAGGGTCTGTTGACTTTCAGAACTGTATACTAATGTTAGGTAGGTGTTACACAGAGCAATTAGTTTCCAAGCTAGATATCTATGATTTTAAATTAATAGCATCTACAACTTCAGGAGTGCAATATACAGCAGTTTAAAGTTCAGATCCTTAACTCTAAAGTCTAATGTATATGTGTACATGATGTGATACTCTGTCAAACATGTTATTGGTTGTGACACAACATTCTGACAAACCACACCTAGATGGACACTCATTGTTTTTAAGTTTGCTTGAACTGTAAAGCTCTTGGAAAGTCAGATGTTGCTGGAAATCAAAATTTCCTTTGAACTGACTGTACAGCTGTGAGGAACTGGTCACAGTACTATACTGCACACTGCCTTTTTTTTTTTTGTTGCAACGCATGCCTTTATATTGAGTTGTACTCTTTAATGACTAAGGGAAAACACTATTACACGGTACATAGTCTTATAATAGGAGCGAGATCTGAGTTTTATCCTGATAAAATGTCGATCTAATGGAAATTGAACTTGTTCGCATTATGTTGAAATCAAGCTCAGGACCTTCCCTGATGAATGCTTTCATGCAGCAGCAAAAATGCTGCAAAGCCACAGTTATCATACTTGATTTTAAAGGAATGTTCTCGATCATTCTCTATGGTGGTGGTGTTTTTTATGTTTGTTCTTTAATGTAAAATTTGCGCATTTTATGTGAATGTTTCACACATGCACTTTAGAAAGGACAGCCTAAACTTTTATGTCAACCTTCAATGTTTTATTTGCTAAGACAAGTGATTTCTAAGTGATGTATTTACTTTAAATGGACTTCTGTTAATTCACATAAACATTTAATGTGTCCTCAAGAACATTATGGGCAAACCGTTTACAGTTCTCTTTATAAATATCCTGACTGTCAAGATTTGGAATTCACCATTTTCAATAAAACATGCTTTGTTGCAGGGCCATGTTTCACTGTTTTACCAATCCAGACTGATGAACCGAGCTGTAGATGATTCCATATTGACTGGGAAATAAAATGAATGTCTAGAAGACCTCTCTGTCTACACTGTAGTGTTATTGAATACATTCTACAACAAATATTAATAGGATGTATTCTCTTATGACTGACATTCAAATATATTAAATGGCTTCATATGCTTTTTGTTTAGCTTGAAGAAAGATTAGAGGGCCAAGCTCATGTCTGAACTAATATGGGTTCACATTTTCAAGTGTAATTTTCACTGTTCTAGGTTAAAATGTCTAATATTATATTGCAAGGATTGGTTTTAATTAAAAAGATTGCAAAGTATCTTGTCTGTGTACATAAGTGTTTATTATAAAACACTGCCACATATAAAACTTTTTACACAAACACACACACGCACACACACACATATATATGTACAGTACAACCAGAAAGCATTCACAGCCCTTCAGTTCTTCCACATTTCATGTTAGACTTACTCTAAAATAAATTTGAGTAGTTTTACAAAATCTACAAATTTGTCTTTTCTTGAATTCATAAAAATGTAAACATTTAAACACAATAGGTACATAAGTATTCACACCCTCAAATGCTATGACACTCAAAATTGAACTAGGGTGCTGTTTTCCACTGATGATCCTTGAGCTGCTTCTACAATTTGACTGGAGTCCACTTTTGGTAAATTCAGTTGATTAAACATGATTTGGAATGGCACACATTTGTCTATAAATGGTGTGCCACTCTATTAGGAACATACCCGAGAACACGTGAGGCTCTGATTGCTGCCAAATGTGCTTCCACTAAATATTAAGCCATGGATGTGAATACTTACGAAACAATAGATTAACAAGCTTTTGGCAATACCTTATCTGACCAGCGGGAGGAGCCACTCTCATGTTTGACCCTGAATGCTGAGACTCCCGCTGGAATATTTTTTTTTTATATGTTGGTTGTAACCCGTTATATGAGGCTGTAACACTTAACTGAAAATTATTCGGCAATTCACCACAAAGTGTCTTTATACAGTATCTTTTATTATAATTTCTGATTTATGGCAACATAATTTACAATGTTAGAAACAACAGTGCACCAAAGAGACCTGCTAGAAACATGACAGTAATTGAATGAAAAATAAACCACATACTTTTGTTCTTAAAACTAAACACAAGCAGTCTGTTCCCACACAATAAAACAGAATTCAATTACACAACGTCATCGTTAAAGAACGTATACATGGCTACCTTTCACTCATGCATATAAGGCATTACAATATAATGGTGATTACACCCAGGTGTTAGACACACGCGCAGCTTTAAGACCGTATTAAATCTACTCCATACACAATTTTATTAGATTTCTTTTTTTTTTCTTCTGGCAGGTCGAATTGTTTGGTGAAACACACTAATCTGAAACCCAAAATAAATTTCCGGAGAGTGAAAATTCTCACTGCATGGTACAGATCTCTTAATGGAACTCTACAATGCCATTAGAAATTACTTATCGCATCAATAACATTTAGAATAGTGCAAAGCTAGTACACAATCAGTTAGTAATAATCAGGGAACAGTTACATTTAGAAACCCTGAACAAAAAAAACAAAAACAAAAAAAATAAGTTAAAAAATATATTTTTTTAACGGTTGCTTTGAACACGATGACGGCGGTGCAATGAAAACGCAAACACGCAAAGGCACACACACAAACTGCAAATGGAAAAAAACTAAATCAAAACCTAATAGCAAACCATTTCAAAGAAGTGAGGTGATTTGTGTAAACCTGCAGTGCTTTACTAGTCATTTACTGCTTTCAGAATCTTATTGACACTTGAAAGACAATGACGACTCCCCTGGAGGCAGAGATGGGGAAAGTGTTTAGTCATGCATTCTAAAACAAAAGGAACCGCCTCAAACAAATCATTTGGCCAAAATTCAGCCTGTAAGGATTTGACCTTTTGCACATTCTATTAACCCATTCATGTCCAAGATGACTGAAATCATCAGTGGTGAAGTTCAGCACACCTGAACAAATGACATGTTTTGTTAGCTTTTTCCCAGTATGTCCAATTTATTTAATGTAGAAAATAGAACCAACAAAATGTAATTTTCACTTTTTAGAAGTATAAATGTGGACATTAATGGGTTAATAAAGGCCCTTTACCAGGTTCTGTGTACCAACAGACAGAAAGGAAGACTCCAAATGACCAATCCATGCTCCACCCACAAATTTATTAGTAGCAACTGTTGGCAGGTTGATCAGCATGAGCAACTGTAACACTTTTTCTTAACTTTTTTAGTCTAAAGTGTAATGCTACTGCACTGGACTATGCAATGTTGCTAACGGTAACTATGCAGGTTGGAAACGGCAAAGTCTTTACTATCGCTATGCTAATACTATGCTAAAATGAGTTTGCCCTTCAACATAATACCACATTCATACACAATAATTTGATAACAGTATTACTTTTGTTTAAGTTCTATAAATCTAGTCCAACCCGACAACAGTTGCTAAGAAAGGAAGCAACGTGTGTAAGAGAATGGATACCCATGGAAGCTTGAAGGGTTCACCAAGATATTTGGAGTGATGTGTGCTGTTCTTACAGACTGTATTCTTTACCAACTCCTCATATGCTGTCTTTCCTAATATCCTAAAGCCGACCGTGTTGATTCTGCAATTGTGAGGTAGATGGACCGGATGGCTATTCATTCAAAAATGTTTACAAAGACAAAAAACATCTGAACTGCTGCAGGACACACTAATAGTCAGCGTGTATAGATAGTGTGTTTTAATATGGAATGGGAGGAACAACCACTGTCTTGAATGAATAGTATGAGCTTTAGAAAATGGTTAATTAGAGGCTTCTTCCCTTTTCCTGACAGCAGTCCAAACGGCTCACTCAGTTCTTTTTTGCTTATTTTTGATAATAGATGGAGCTATTCTTTGGTCAATTGAATCAGCTGCCATTTTGAGAGAGAAAAAAAAAGAAAAACATGTAGAAAACAAAATTACACATACAAGCTCTCATAAAACACAGGCACACTGCAAACAAATAGTACAGCAATGAAAAAAAAGGTATTGCAGAAGATCCATCCCTGCTATCTACATGCTGAGCATGACTTTATAAACAATTACAAACAATTCTGTTATTTTAAATCCGCTCCGTGTCTTAAAATGCTACATTCCCTTCATACAGAAAAGTGTCGTGTTCAAAACCAAAAAGGAAAGCTACTATATGAAACAAAAAAAACAAACAAAAAAAATGCTACATAATCGAGACATGAACAAATACAATTACTTTATACAGTATAACTAAGGTAGCACATTTTAAGTAATATTGCTGTTAATAACAGAGATCAGATATATTTCTCTTCTTTACAAATTCTTTGATCTGCTGGACTGACTAAGAGTGATGGACGGAAAATAAAAAAATTTAACTGCTGGTTAAATGAACTACACGTATTGATACGGAGAGTAAGGCACCACCTAAAATTGTATTGCATTAATTTGTCATACTCTTACCACGCCACTGTGATGCTGAAGACAATAATGGATGTTTCAATCTCTGTTTCGTAAACAGTTTTAATAGAAGCTAGTGGGCAATTGAGTACAGGAACGTCTGTCTAATTATTGTTTACTATAAGCAACTGTATGCTACAAATACAGGAGAATATAGGAGAAAAGAGAATAGGCTGACAAATCTTGGAGCATTCCTATAAGCCTCTCCATTACTTTTTTAGATTTGGTTCTAATAGGCAAGAAACCCAGTAATTGAAGTAGGTCTGTGCAATAACTTTGATTTTAGTTTACACCAAATGGAATGTGTACAACCTGGATTTCAGAGAAGAAGCCCTCGACGGGGCAAAGAGCGCAAGCTTTCTTGTAGAAGGGCATCTATCAGTGAGATGGCAAGAGAATGATCAGTTGATTAATCAACCATTTGGAAAGGCTTTTGTGTTAACACATGGTTTGGGTATATGAAAGTACCTTTTGTTCATTAAATAAAAACTAACAAGTAGCATGAAATAGTATTATTTTGTTGCAAAATATAAGACTAATATTTCAATACTTTCATATAGGACTGTATTTCAATTGGCAAATTGCTAAACCAACAACATTAACCTTTTAGACCTTGGGCAATGGAGGTCAGGGGGCTGGTAAACAAATGGGGTCAATGTTTGACTCCTACTGTTTGTCTTTAGGAGGAGAGGCATTTTAAAACCAGCTGAGACATGAGAATTTGTGCACAAGACCAGACCAAACTCAGCCCATTATAGGGGGGAGAGGTCATGGCATTTGGACCAAAGGTGAGAAAAGCCACTTTAACAAACATAACCTGAAGTGTTCTTTTTTTGGAGTACATTTCTGTACCTTCACAGTATTTTTGGACTATTTTTCAGAATACACTTAGTGGATTTTAAGCTTACTTGAACTGATATTTTGTTGTTTAAAACTGTGTGTTTTAAAAGCCCATTCAGAGCTTCTGATAATCTGTTAGAAAAGCTACAATTGCAGGTGCTGTATATACATTTATATACACAGTGATGAGTCAAAAGTCTTCAGCAGCCTCCTCACACTCTCTGCCTACTGCCTTGAAGATGCTTTGTGAAGAAGATACCTCCTCTTCTTCACAGCAAAGAAGTCTGAGAAACAGAAAACATCTGTTAGAGCAAAGCTTCTCTACCCAGTCTTTGGAGGCATACAGCTAGTACACACTTTTCTTCTGTTCCAGTTCCTCACACATCTGTACCAGGCATGCAGCATTCTCCAGTTTCTGATTACCTGGCTCAGGTGTGCTTGGAGAGATAGTATAGGGTAAAGTGTGAACTGGCTAAGAGGTGAAATGAGAACCGCTCTAGTAGAGTAACAAGACATGAAATACCAGAGTTAGACACGCCTTCCGAAAAAGTGTTTTAGGCTGACAAGTGTAATCGTTGTGAAAAGACAAATCTTTGTGATAATGCAGATTTCATGATGCATTTAATTATTGTCCAAAAATTGGAATCAAATTGAATCATAATGAAATTTCTTAAAGCATAAAATCAGAAAAATGTCTTTAAGCACAACTGTTATCTTACAGAATCATAAATTAAATTGTGGTGAAATCTGACATTTTATGTGTTTAATCATTTCCTAAAGAAACACTGAACTGCCTTTTCGGAGAACATGGATCTGCTTGAAACATGTATTCCCCTGTTCATCCCCTCATCTCTCACCTGGGATGGTGGCCTGTTTGTGTTTGATCCCCAGTGGAGCTGATGCTCTCTTCTCCAGCCTGACTCCTCTAAATGCTCCTCTGGCCATCAGCTCCAGGTACTCTTCTCTTGCGTCGGCCACTGAAGAGCATCCCAGAGATCCAACGGTGCCCACTGGCGTCTCCACCCTGGCCCTGGTTATCCCAGACCGCACCACACAGCTGCGGTAAAACGCCGGGACGTCCTGCCAGTGCAGCTCCTCCCACTCTACTGCACCTGCCGCCGGCCGCTCGCTCTGGAAGTCGAAGTTCCAGCGCTGTTTGGCCACCTCCACACTCATGCACAGCAGCCTCTGGAAGTCCTGCTGGAGCTGCTGGTGATCCACCGGGCCAAAGAGGTTCCGCCGGACGGTTGCTGCCCGTGGCTTCATATTTTCCTCCTCGATCTCCAGCTGCCCCTGGTCATACTGAGACGAAGTCATAGCTCTCTTCCTGAAGAGAGAGTGAGATAAGGGCTTAGGTCACTAATGAACTAGCCTTTAAACTTCTGGATTCTAATTGAGACTTCACATCCTCTAGATTATTCAGAGATATGGCACATATCAAAATTTTGTGCAGTTTTACATATCTGCTAAGTTTAACATGTGCATTTCTTTCCCAATATGTCAATTTCAACAATCCCAATTCCCAAACACAATGCCTCATAGCAAACCTATACTGTGGCAAAAACATTAGCAGCACATCGAATATTTTCTTGATTAAGCTCAGACATTTTTAATCGACACAAAAAAGGCAAAATATAATGTCAACCAGGTGCTAGCTTATTTAAATAAATAACTAAAGGTATTAAAAACCTGAAACATATTGAATAGTACCGAATTGTTCACCAAACTGCAGAGCTAAAAAAGACATGTTGAATACTTCGTGAAACTGGGTCATATTACAATATTACAGTCTTTTTATACAAGTATTTGCAAAAATTGTTTAGCATGATAGTAAACCAGTAATTTCAGATATTAAAACAGCTGTTCCATTTAAGGCTCGTACTGTGCTTGGCAAAAGAAAACTGCAACTACTGCAATTAATGTATGTGGCTGAATCAGAGCATAGTGGTCTGCACAGAGGTCAGAGCGAGTATGTTGAGTGTTTGAGTCATGAACAAAATTATATAGGATCAAACATGTGTGTCAAACCACAGCAATGAATGTGAATACACCAGACTCTATTACACCTGCTAAAAATCAGAACACTTCATAAATTTCAAACAGGCCTGTTAAAGCTAGTGCATTTGAACCAGTGTGTCTCTCCAATGAGGGTATAATGAAAACCAGCTTAAGTGTGAGGAATGTCTCACCTGCATTTAACATGTCAGTGTTATTTGCCTCTAAATGAACTGAAAAGCATGTTAAACCAAGATTGAGCATGTTTTCATACGTGAGTCCTAATCTTTTTTCTTTAGTTCACCTTCAGAATATCGAATATATAATACACATTTTGCCCATTTATAGTCTATTACATTATTGTAATTAAAACCATACATAAGTGGAAATGAATGCATTTTTTCCCCCACAAAGAGACTTAATTACTCTCAATTACATACTCATCTGTTTTCCTTGAACCAAGCCTAAAACATCTATCATTCCAGTTCTTAAATTACCGGCATAAAATACCTGAAAATCCAACAAAATCTCAGCCTGACCTGATCCAGTCTTCTGTCTGCTTTCTGTAGTCCATTATTGGCGCATAAAACGCCACTATTTTTATATGCACCTTATCTCGGGAGACTGATTCTGATTCGTTTCCTTCTGGTGCATTTCTGCCCGCCAGTCCAACTGCTAAAAGCTTATCAGTAGAGATTTGTTAAGAAAGCACTCCATAAACGCTGGTAAGGAGCTGTATGCAACTGTTGCCTGGAGCGTGGCGTTATTACAGTAGTATTAAACATCCAGCTAGATACACGGAACAGCCAAATGAAACTGTTTTACTTAGATCAGGCTACTCTTTTTAATACTGTATAACGTAATTAATTCATTCGATTTAATTGTGAACATAATTTCCACATTATTAAAATAATGCCTGTATAAAACAGATCCACTGCCAAAAGTAAGTCGGCTGTGTTGATGTTCTATATTTTTATGTGGAAATGGAACAAAAAATACATTTTTACTGCATTACTTTTTTTACTGCTCCCTGTATGGAAACAAAATGACTAATGCTGCATTCTAGTGATGCTAGAAACTGGTAAGTACCAATTTTCCCACTTGTAAATTGCACTGAACAGCCGGCAATGGCTTATTTACATCTGGGAAACTCTTTATTCTAGGCAACACGCAAGTATTTATATGATGACAAGTAAGATGATTTATATTAGACTGAACAGTCAGTTCTTGAAGTTCATATGTCAGTTCCTGACAAGGGCCAGATTGTGATGAATAAACAACTTGGTAAAAGCAACTCCAAAATGTACAGCTCAGTATCTACCAAAAGTGACACAAAAAGATTAACCAGTGAACCAGCAACAAGGGAGAACGAAAGCCAGCCTCTCTAATCTGGTGAACTCCTGTTGCAGCACAAGTTAATGCTGGCCATGATAGAGAGCGGTCAGAACACACAGTGCATCATGGCTTGGTGCGTATGTGGCTATGTAGCCACAGACCAGTCAGAGCACCGATGCTGTCTAAAGAACCTACATGTGAGCATGTGAGCATCAGAACTGGAGCCAGGAGGCAATGGAAGAAAATGACCTGATGTATCACATTTTCTTTTACATCATGTGAATGGCACCAGTGTGCACTATGGGAAAAAAAGGCTAATGGAGGCAATGGGATGTGAATTGTTTTTCTGGAAAACCTTGGAGCTCACATGGATGTCTCTTTGACAGGATCCACCTCACAAAATACAGGACTTAAAGGATCTGCTGCTAACGTCTTGGTGCCAGACACCAGAGCAAGTCTTGTGGAGTCCATACCTGTTTATCTGTTTGCCACACTGTATTAGGCAGGTGGTTTTACTATTTTAGCCGATCAGTGCATTTGACTTTTCCTTAATATGGAGAGGCAAGATATCCTTAAAATTAAACTTTTGTTTTTGCAGGTTGAAATCTAATTAATACCCTACATGGCAGTTCTACTGAAAGTAGGTCTTCGGGTCACTTTCTGAGCCTGCACACATCTGCAAGCTGTTTTGGTGGAAAAGACAAAAGAGCTCCAGAGAGAAAGAGTTGTTTTGCGTGAAGCAGTGGGCGTGGCCCGCATGCCAATTACATTCCCACAAACAGCCGAGCAGTCCACGCCCCCTCCCCAAATCATCCCCAACCCCTCCACCCAAACACATAAGGAGGGGGTGGTGGGGACTCTCTCAACCTGACAGAACATTCTGTCCTCACTAAAAATAAGGGTCTGAGCTAAGAGAGGTTGTCTCACACTGACCGGCACTCTGTCCTCGTAATGGAAACAGAAAGAGCGCCAGAGCAACTTGGAAATACTTTGCAACACTTTATACGAGCCTATAATCATCCAGAAGCTGAACGCACACTGGAATAAACACATTTTGACTGATTCACTTGCTACAAATGTGTACAGCATTTCCACATGAATAAAAACAATACAAAAATAACAATTATTACCAAAAACCATGAAGGGCAAATGTGCAAATACAATTAATATTTTATGCATTTTATGTAAATTATGCACCCTTATGAACTCAATGTTCAATGCACTCCCCTGTCAGTAAGAACGCAACAAATAATAACACGATTATAAGAGAAGCTTGGAAGGTCAAAACAGTAAATACAAATTTATATTGAATGCATGTATGTAAACGATGCTCTATTATCAACTCTGTTAAACGCACTACTCTGTAAAATTAACAACAGAAACTGAAGGGTTAAATACGCAATTTTATATTGTGTGTATTTTGCGTAAATGATGCAAGATTATCAAATATTAGTGAACTCCTCTGTGCACATTACTACAACTGCACTGAAGGTTCTGCTTGGCAAACAAACCCAAAACCAAACCTACAGGTTAGAAACAAATACACAAACAGCGAAGTTATAATAAGAGTACGCGGTTTGGTTCTACAACCAGAGGCAGAAACCGGGCTGGGGAGTCTGGAGCTGTCAGTGGAGATCAGAGCTGCTCCATGTGGAGCTGTTTGTTTGGATGTGCGAGCTCAGCCTCGAGACTCGGTAAAAACACCACAAACACAAAAACCTTTTAACACCCAGAAAGAAAAACACCGTATAAATGTTCACAGCAGAGGAGTAAAGGGATTAAAAAGCCGCTCTTACCGTTTCCGAGAGTGTTAAGTTTAGTTTGGTGAAGGACGACTTTGAGCTGCTGGTCCGGACGCTGGCGGCGCTGTGCAGCAAAACCCAGAAAAAGTAGGTCAAATACCGTCCGCCATTTCACCTCTCTCTCTCTCTCTCTCTCTCTCTCTCTCTCTCTCTCTCTCCCTCTCCCCCACTCACACACACACACACACACACACACACACGCACACATTCTCTCTCTTTCTCTCTGAATGTGACCCACTTTCTCGTTTTGCCCGCGTCACGTTTGTCTTTGGCTCTGAGCCAAGCGGACCAAGTCACGTTGACATGCAACGTGACTCGAAGAGAAGCGCGAAAACTCTCGGAAAGAGAAAGAAACAGAGATTTTACATCGGATAAATTTAGACTATTTGAATTCAAGTCCTTAAGGTAGGTTAACTGAGAAATGAGAGAAATAAAAAGAAGCGAGGAAAACGTGCTCCCCTTTTTCAGGGATGGGATGCTTGAAATAAAGTTTCATTCATTGTTTTTTTAAATGGGGAGAAGGTAGAAAACCTGATCTGTCAGATAAGATAAAACGTTAACTGTCTTAACAGCTACAGGTCTAACAGTTACAGGTCTAACAGTAACATGTCTAACAGATACAGGACTTCACAGGTTTGACAATTACAGGACCGACAGTATGACAGTTAACTAGTGATCAGTGAAGAGTTAAAATACATTACTTAATTGGACAGGTAAAACCACATACCAATCTGATATAAAGTGTATATATACATTCGGCCGAAGGTCTGAAGTCCCCCAATGATCCCAATGCCTATTTTTATAGTA
>JBBPDC010000129.1:23341549-23355301 GCA_037974485.1 Hemigrammopetersius urotaenia
ACACACACACACACACACACACACACACACACACACACACACACACACACACACACACACACACACACACACTACAAGGGTGTGATATTTGTACACACCCTTGTCAATGCAAAAGTTCTACAAACAGTCATACTTACCTTATCTGTTGTAAATATGCCTGAAAAACTGTACATAAGAGGCTTTTATTCTATAAAATAATATTATTTCGACGCTTGCATGTTGCATATCACTTCAGCACAAACTGATTTATTTTTATTTAAATGCGTTAAAAATGAAAAGCATTCATTTTTATTGTTTCACTTTGTAGCCTCGGTTTAGTGTCACTGTAAACCTCAAGGTTAGACAGCAGAGAGATAGAAAGGCAATGAAATGCAACAGTACATTCATACTAAAACACCTGGCCTGCAACTATACAACTTGCCACTAGAGGGCAGTAGAGGACAGCATGAAAAGCCAACATCCAATTTTGGCACATTTGTGTAGGCCTGCATTTTTCATTCAAACTTATTTTAACACCTATACAAAACTACACAATAATGGGTATAATTTATATGCATTTATAGTTAACAGACCTGCCATCAGAAGCCATATGTTTATAATCTGAGTAAAAATGTATAAATTATTTATTGTGCCAATTGTAAAATATACAATTTTCATTAAAGGATTCACTCTGCCTGCTGTATGTACACCTTTTGTATCTGAGAGTGAGATCTGTCAATAAATATTAAATATGACAACTGGAAACCTATGTGGCAGGGCTTTTAAAATTATTAGCAATATTATCTGGGGGTGATGGCCAAGTGGTAGGATACTTGCCTCTGGACCAAGAAGTCATAGGTTTGAATCCTACCTTCAGCACCACCACTGGGTCCTTGAGTAAGACCCTTAACACCAAGTTGCTCCAGGGAAAGACTGTCCCCTGTAGATAATAGAATGGAAGTTGCTTTGGATAAAAGCGTCTGATAAATGCCATAAATGTAAATGTATCTTTACGCATCAGTCGGCCAGTGTAAGATCACCTCAAATTGTTCTGATCTTTGTTTTTTTGGAGAAAACAAGAAAGGCGTACATATTTGTATTGTTTTTTGTTATCCGACAAGATGCTTTTTTGAGAAAATCAACTTGAAAAAATGAAGAAGGTACACTTAGTTCTTTCTACTGCTGTGTTTGGATACAGAATTTGTACTCAGTTATAAGTAAGAAAATATAAGGGCTAAAGTTCATAAGGCTACATGACACCGGTGGGCCTATTGTCTTTACACTGTCTGGGCTGAAATAAAAGTAGTCATAAACCATTATAAATAAATCATAATTTTAGGATTATGTCAGGTGTCATAGAAGACTTATGCAGGTGTCATGAATGCTGCCCTTTGGTAAAGTATTACTGAAAGTTCCTTTGTTGGAAGCAAGAAAAATGAGCAAGGCTAAGAATCTGATGACTTTGACAAGTGCCAAATTGTGTAGGCTAGAGGACTGGATAAGAGCATCTCCAAAACAGCAGGTCTTGGGTGTGTTTACAGTGTGCAGTGGTTAGTGATCCAAGAACAATAACCAGTGAACCAGTGATAGGGTAATGCCTGCCAAAGGCTCATTGATGTGTCTTGGAAGGAAGGCAAGCCCCAATTCACAGAAGAGATCCTGTAGCACAAATTACTGAAAATTGCTAGCTGTGATTGAAAACTGTCAGAACACACAGTGTATTAAAGCTTGGGGTGTATGGGGCTGTGTAGCTGCAGACCAGTCAGAGAGCCCATGCTGACCCCTGTCCACCACTGAAAGCGTCTACAATCGGCAATTGACTAACAAGAACTAGACCATGGAGCATTGAAAGAACATGACTTGATCTGAAGAATCATGTTTTCTTTTGCATCGTGTGGCCCACCAGACGCAATGTTCTGCTACTGGGTCCTGGCATCGAATGGGGTGGAGGTAGCTCAGTGGGTAGGAGACTTGCCTCCGGAGGTCATGGGTTCGAATCCTGCCTTCAGCACCACCACTGGGTCCCTGAGCAAGACCCTTAACCCCAAGTTGCTCCAGGGAGAGACTGCCCCCTGTAGGTAGGGAATGGAAATCGCTTTGGATAAAAGCGTGTGTAGGGACTTGCTCAAGGGTACCTCAGTGGGGCCACTAGCAGTCCTTGGATTCAAACTCACAATCTTATGATTGCAGGGGCAACTCCCTAACCACCAGGACACCAGGATTAGGCTGTGGAGTGTTGAAACTACATTCTCTAGACTAATGGGGCTCCATTCATTACGTTAAGGATGAACTGGAGTCAGGTTTATGATCCAGAACTAATCATTCAAGATCAATACTTGACCTCACTAATGCACTGAAAACAATCAGATACTCAGAGCAATGTTCCAACATCTAGTATAACACCTTCCCAGAAGAGCAGATGCTGTAAAGGTGGAACAATTCTACAATTTTAGTAGAAATGCTGGAGGATCAGATGTCCTCAAATGTCTAGAAAAGCAGTGGTCCTACCTTGGAGAATGGCTCTTTTTCTGAATTTCTGGGTTACATTGCACAAAGACATGATTGCATTTATGTTTATCTGTGTTGGTATGTTTCCTTTACAAACCTATGCTTTTTGTAAGTTTGTCAAGTGAGCAGACAAAGAGCAGAAATGTGTACAGCATGAGATATCAAGGTTTGTATTGGAATAACTTGTGTTACTGGCAGTAGAGCTCTGGTTTGTTCTGGGCTCTTTCAGCACTGCCCACTGCTCATTTGCGTTTACTGATGGAGAAAAGCCTGTCACAGCACGTTACAGTTCCTACCCTGGTGGTCCCTCATTGATCTCAGCATGCTTGATAAAACCTATCTTCACATCACATCTCACACACACACACACACACACACACACACACACACACACACACACACACACACAAACTCACTTCCCTGTTTCAAAAACATAAACACACTTAGGCTAGCGATGGCCTGTGGCACTACCATTCTTGCGTAGGTACACAGACTAAACATGACTTCACCAGGCAGCATGTGGCTACAAGCTGCGGAAACAAAGTCACTCCTCAAATAAGAAAGCTAATTTCCAACCACCAGTCTGGGCACATGAAACTAGAAGCTGAACCCTTTGAGAACTGTGCTTTTTCCAGTTTATGATGGACATTTGCCATCATTGACCATTTGATCAGAAACGTCTGCCAGCAGCAGCTCATTTGTTGTAGCATAATTTTTCACCCTCTCCATCATCCACCAGCAGGAAGGGCCCACCAAAGGACCAGCACTGACTGGATATTTGGGTAGTGGACCTTTCTTAGTACAACAGCGAAGACAACATGGAAATAGCATAATAGTGTGTGCTGCGCTGCTTCAATTGTATCAGGCAGAGCTTGTTTTTAAACAGTACTGAGTTAAGAATTGTCTACTAGCCATCAATATCACACGGGCAGTGATCAGACTCTAATCACTGAAGAAGGCTGAGAAGATTCAGAACCTTCAATACACCAATATACTCAAATGCCATCTTGTCAGTTTTATCACACACATATACATGTTCAGTGTTGGGTGTAAGGGAGTATAATGTAAAATATTAGACGAATTAATTTTTCCTGTAATAAAAAGTGCTATGCACTTGTAATCACATCACATTTACATACTTTTAAATCACTTCCCATTTACGAATCTCATCTTTTTGCGGCAATAAATACCATAGCTAATCTGTGGAATCATCTAATCATGCTGAAAATCCTCCACAGTCTCACCCGAACAGGTCAGATTCGAATTTCACTCAAGAACAACTCTGCGAGTGTTGCATTTTATTCATAAAGATTTTATGTTGAGCTGTTTGGCTTTCAAACAGCATCAGTCGTTCGTTTTAATCAAGCACATCTGTCAGTCTTCTTCACAGCTACAGGCATGAATTATGTTTACCGGGCAGAGCTATTTTTTCCAGATTTTTAAATATTAAAAAGTCTATTTTTCCTCTTGCACTTTCCAGCTAGTTTGGACTGCCCTTGTAACTTAAGTGGCAGAGGAGGACAAGGAGACAGTGAAGAGTAGATTTCTTGAGAAGTTTGAATGTAAAACACAATAATTGCTTAGTCTAGCTATAGGCTAACTTGACTAAGCTTGTTGCTAACTAGATAGCCTTTAGTTTATGGTTCATAGATGATGAGTGACTTTACCTTCTAGTAGGACTGTAATGGTACATGTATTCGTACCGAACCGTCACGGTACATGGGTCACGGTTCGGTACATGAGGTCTTTCGGGGAATACACAGTACGACGGAGAAGACATGATTGAAGTAATACGGAATCACAGAGGGACCAAAAAGCGCAAGTAAATCATTAACCTGAGTCGTAGTGTGGTGTAATAGTGCCACCTACTGGCGTAACACTACTGCTGCTTTACACATACATGAAAATTTAAGCAAGAGTATGTTTACTGGTTAATACACTGCTGTTTATTTAAAATAAATGAAAACATTCCTGCTGTACCAAACCCGTATCGAACCGTGACCCCAAAACCGAGGTATGTACTGAACCATGACATCAGTGTCCCGTTACACCCCTACCTTCTAGTGAATGGAAGCAAGATTCACTTTTCTCCAGTCACCATTTCTACCTTTAATTGCCCCAGACAGAAATTCTTATTATTCAGATTTTATCTGTGGGCCAAGATCAGGTTCTTAAATGCTATATGAACTTCATTAAGTTATTTACAAGAGTAACGGGACATTGAATCAATGACAAATTATTGTTTGTCTGCATGTATTCAAATCATATATCCAAAAGGCCTATATCACAGAAAACAGAATTTTAACATGATGTGTACAAATTGTTCCATTCACTCTGCCATCCATAAACATTACAACCACTGACAGTTGAACTGACTAACACTGATTATCTCTTTGCAAATGCACCTGTCCAGAGTCATGATGTATGGATCTGAGAGACTTGATTAGAACCCAGTTGTAATGGGTGTATAAATCATTTACCTTGGGAAGAAGTGCCACTGTGATGAACTATGAATGCTCTGCTACCCTACAAGTGTTCAGGAATGGTTTGAAGAACATGGAAAAGGGTTTAAGGTATTGACTTGGCCTCCAAAGTCAATCTAATTGAGCACCTGTGTGTTATGCTGAATGGCATAGTCTGATTCATGGATCACAACTTCAAGGACCTGCTACTAACATCTTGGTGCCGCATGCCACAGCACACCTTCTCTATGGGCCAGATTATACAAGGTGGCCTGAAGGGGACCTACACAACATTAAGCATGTGATTTCAATGTTATGGCTTATTAGTGTATAAAAAAATGTTGCTGTCCTCATCCTCCCTCTGAGGAGCCTCTAGTCTTAACGATCACTTTCCTTTTCATCAGTGGAGCTCGAAGCTGAAGTTATAATTATTTTTAAAAAAAAGTGAAAACAAAGTTTAATTATTTTTTTTCACAGCACTGCTGATTTGGGTTTAACCTTTCCTTTTCAGTTTGAATGAGGCTCATGGCATGACAGTACGGATTCCTCATTATTCAGCCACCTGTTACTAGACCTCAAATCTCAAAGCTTGTTCTATCATTCATATCAATGAAATTATATAAACACACACTGGGATTCTGTTAAGAATATTTATGTTATTTCTATTATTTACACTTTTGGCAGGGACAGGGGAACAATCCAGAACAGCCTCATCCATTTCCTCACTGACTCCTCCTCTGATTCTAAGGAATAAAAGGATTTTGGAAGTTGGAGATATAACAGTAAATTACAACTGCTTTTGATACAGAAAATACCATTAATGTTACAAGAGAATTTTCTAAGAAAAGATAGAAGAACAGTGCATAATACAGGTCCTTTAGGAGAACCCGCTGTTGACATGAGTAGGAGCAAAATGGTTGTGTTACTTTCTGCACTTTGGTGATTAATTTTCCTGCGCTCCTTGTCTGTTAATACAATGCAGGAATTTGCATAAATGATTGTAACCCTTGTGATTGCAAATGAGATACACAATTATTTCTTGTGATCTCATTTGCAAGGCGTCAATTACACTTGATTTAATTTTGCCACAAATTAAAGACATTTTTATTTATCATTATTATTCTTTCATTCATTATCATTTTTTCAGCTTGGGCTCCAGTGTTGTAAGCAACAAGCAACATTTGAAATAATTGCTGTTTACACTTTTGTTGTTAATTATCAACAGTTTGATAGTTATGGATTTAGTGACTGTTGCACTCTGCACATTACCGTTTGCCATGTGAATGAACTTCCTAAAAACACACACACACACACACACACACACACACACACACACACACACACACACACACACACACACACACACACACAACAAATTACATGTTGATGTCTTTATCTGGTTGAAACCCGCTTCCCCATGTAGCTCTCATGCTTGCCTGCTCCTCCATTAACCTACCTGGCAAAAAGAAACCGCAGTTATAGATCTGCTACTGAGGAATTTGGAGGCCGATAAACATCTTTGTGGGTGCATTTCAGCGTCCTAATGCAGGCTTTAATGCGAGTGACTCCCAGCAGTCTTCCAGTGAACCATCAAGGCAAGGGTACCAGCAACCTTCGTTAATTACTACCTCTTATTTGTGAGGACGCAGTAAACATCTTTTGTTGGACCTGTCATGGTCCTGTGATGATGAAAATCATTCTTCCGACCCTCTATGGTTCAGTGGGCCTGTGCTCTGCTGGTGCACCCTCCTCTCGTCCCATGATCCCCCAGACACCCTGGGTGTTTAGCGGATTGGGAGTGAGAATGGCAAAAGGAAATGCAAACCACTTCCATGCTGGTTCACTAAAGTGTGAAGGATAAACAGGGAATGAGACTAGGGATTGCTGGGGGTGGGGTGGGGGGCATTCTTGTGGCTTTGTTGGCTTTGTTTAGTGTAATCCCTCACTTCTTCTGCCTTCTTAATAACAAGCAGTCCAATAGCTATTACCTAAGCCATTGTAGACGGTCTTTGAAGAGCACTTACAGGACCGGAGATGAGATGGTAAATGTGATACAGGCTGATCATAAATGTTCCAAAGTATGTTTGCTGCCAAATCTTACCTTTAATCAAAATGTTGCACATAGCAACATATATGCTTGAATTATGCCCTCAGACTGATATCACAGATTACAATATCCAAGTGTATATTTTGTGTGATATCCTGTGCTGGTAGGCATTAGCGAATGTTTCACTATAAAAAAATCTCACCACTTCCATCCTTCATACTTTCTGCAGAGGGACAATAGAACACAAACTCCACCATGTCAGACTGTAGGGCCTTACAGCTGAGAAGACCATCCTAACCACAAGCATTACATCCACAAAGCTGCCAGCATTGTGGATGAACTTTTGCATAGACTCTTCTTGGTACTAGAGCATCTATCCCACCAACAACGGACAGTTTTTCCTTTTAGGATATTAGATTACGGAACAGACCACTAAGCCAGAACTGCTGCCTGTACACCTCTTGACCCCTTGGCAAAATTCTTCCTCTGTTCCTTCCAACACCCACCATAGACTGATCAGATATCCCTTAACCATCACTGCAAACCTACAGTCTAAGGATCCCCCCAATTTGTTAATGTCTGATCCCCACTGGTAAGAACTCTCCCAGACACATGGCTCCACTAATGTTGGGAGGCTGGCACATGCTTCCTCTGAATCATGTGAAGTCAGCAACTGCGTCTTTTCCAACTGTTGCTAATGTAACACCAATGGACAGCCTGACGCGGTTGGAGGAGAATGCTAACTGTGACATTAGCTAACAGATGCTTTATCAGCTAGCATTATGCTGAGTGATGGAAGGAGAAGGAGGGACATCTTTCCCTCACAGAGAGAGCAAGACCAACTGTGCTCTCTGGTTGCCACGGATGTCAGCATTATCATTTCTTTAAATTCAGCTAAAAAGGCTTTCTGTAATGAGCCCTCTGTGAAGTTTACCACAACAATTGTTTACACAAGTTCCTATACTCATGTATTGCTTCTCAGGAAAATAGTATGTATTCATTCCTCAAAAAAACCCCACTGTGAAATATGTCATTTGACTAGAGGAGTCCAACTTTTGCAAATGTCTGTATACTTGACTGGCCATCAGTATATTGTGTTGTCTAGTTGTCTAATGGGCTGCTGCACCATCGGCTTTAAGAACAACACTTTTTGAGAAATGACAGCAAAGACTTCTAGGCTTGATCAAACCAATCTCTAGCTTGTTTGTTAGAACACAGATGGTGTATTTGACAGAATGCTTAATCTCCCAGACAGGAACCATTAAATAATCTACTCTATCCTTGAATTCACATTAACTTTTGAAGACTGAGCTTCATGATGCAAACTCACTGACATTTCAACAACATATCATTCATCTACATGCATCCAATATTTCAGTTCAGAACTAATTCTTTTTCCTTAATTGTACATTGTTTAATTATCTGACAACAATAAAGTTTAAAAAATGAAATCATAGGAAAGGGAAAATTATCTAAAATAAATGAAACTAATGCTGTCAAATTTTCTGTGATTAGATTATTTTTGAATTCATCATTTTAATACAACTGTAGACATCTGTGAAAAAGAACTTTTTAATGAACTCTCTTCGACTTAAACAATTGGCAATGACTTGATCTTCAATAACCTTTAGATTCGACTTTAATATTGCAATATCTCAGTGCTCAGGTGCCCTGTGTGAGTGAGAGGAAATTATGCTTCAGTACCTTTTTCCTTTAAGAACAGGCTGCTGTATCGTTTGGATATGATGCACGTCTTCAGAAAATCTTCAGCAAATCTGCTCTAAAGAATGCATTAGTCTATTCTCGGACAACAGAGTATATAGATCTGACTTCACAAAAAGATTTTTAAAAATCTGTTTTAATAGCTGCACATTAACCATCCAAGAATATAAAAGTGTACCAAACAGAAACCCACTTTATATTAAATCTCACTAATAAGTGTGTAGTTGCACTTTGATGCATGCAATAACAGAGGGATTGCAGCTTATGTGTTATTATGTAATAACATCAGTTTTTACTATTACTTCATAAGTGTCTCTTAAAGTAATTACAAATAATTGAAGAAGTTGATAAACAAGCTGCACTACAGGCATCCAGCTGTAACACTGAAAACCTGACCAGTAGCTAAACAGTTAGTGCGTGCACTGTTAAGGACATTAATAATATGACGAGCCGCAGGAAAACTGTGTGAAAAGTGACATTTCATGCTTTTTTCCCAACATAGTTTAGGAACATTTTCATTTTAATTGATTTTTCCACCACATCCTTAAACAAAAAACAGGGTCCCTATCTGAATTGAACATGTTGATAAGGTTGACAAAAATTACACGTATCAGTAATAATTACCAGTGATTTAATCCTCAAGGAATAAGAGCTTATGAAATTGAGTTTGTGAGCAGCTGAACCAACAAACCACCATAATCTTTTTCTGCGCTGAACTAATTTTACTTTTATTCATCAGATTTGAGCTCCTCTGAAAATTGAAGATCTGGTGCTCTGCAGAGGTAAGAACATCTCAGCTGTTCTGTTTAAAGACTTGAGGCACAGAAAAGGTCAAAGCTCCTCTTATTCTTCTGGCAGAAGGTCTAGACTATGATGCAATATAATTCGTTCCACTTCGTTATGCTCTCTTGTGGAAATCTGTTTAAGAAATGATGCAATACTTATATAGAGTGACCCATAAAGAGGACCTGTTTTTACATTGCTAGACTGTTTTCTAAATTCACTACTGCAGCCATGAAGTACTGAGCAATAACATATTCTACACTCACAGACACATTATTAGAAACCCGTACCTTAAAACTTGCTGGTGTCAAGTTAAAGACCGTAGGCCATTTGTTGATGCAAGGTTAGTGTCAGTCATCCTCTAGTCCAGGACTGCCCTTATCAACAACATAGAACATATACATGCATAAAAAGATTGTTATCTACTTGTTCTGTCCAGTTTCAACACCAGAAATTAAAAAAATAAACATGAACTATCATATTTATTTTCCAGAATGATGAACAGAGCTGTAGAATCGAAAATGTCTGGTTCAAGTTTAATCAGTTTTAGATCTTTAATAATGAATAAAATAACATGTTATATTTCAAACATGTGTCACATCTTCAGGCCAGTAACATGATCTTTGAGTAACTTCTTCCTTTTACATCCAAATCATCTAAAAGTATTTAAAGTTAAAATGACCAAAAGATTTCATATGAAAAGCTATTCCAAATTTTGGAATTTACTTTATAATGGATCAATGTTTTTACTTTTTCTTTTAAAATTGTATTTTAGTAACAAAATATAGTGTAATGTTGCGGTGGCCTGGTGGCCTGGCGCCCCACCCAGCCTCGTGCTCATTGACCCCAGGATAGTTACTCACGAATCTAGAGGATTAAGCAGTCACGGAAAACGAGAGATGAAAATATAGTGTCATGTTATAAAATACATTTTTATACAGCTTTAAAAAACTACCTACTTTCTTTATTTGTATGCTGGTCTTGAAGACCACACATAAGGTAGGAGTTTTAATAAAGTGGATGGTGAGTGGAGTTCACCAGCTTCAGAAACAGCTTCAGAAATGTCAAACATGTCATCCCAAGACCCCTCCACAATTATCTTTTTCCAGTCATACCTGTATATTCAGTAGAATAGTCCAAATCATTACAGACTGTATAAATTAGCATTTTTAAACTCCAGTCCTGTTCAGCAGCATGCATCCCCATGGTCACTCAGGCTGTGTTTGGACTCTCCATCACTGTTACACTCTGTTATCTGTGCACTGACCACAGTCCCTCTCTCTGACAGCTCCGCCATGGCTTCAGGCAGGCGGAGTTCAAGGAGATTTTGCAGGTGTTTGATGTAGCTGATGGCTGCTCGTAGCGTCTCCACCTTGCTGAGTCTTTTATCCTCAAACTCCTGGGGCAGGTGCTCTCGGAGTCTGGCGTACCCCTCGTTCACACACCGCACCCTCTGCCTCTCACGCTCGTTGCGCTTGCGAATAAAGGCCGGCTCGAAGGCGTAGTCGTATGTAGCCAGGTGGCCAGGGAAGGGTAGGTAGGAGAAACGTCCGCTGTACCTGTGGCTGTACACTGGCTCCAGGTAAGTCTGTTCAAAGTGGAGAGGAAGACTCAGGGCATCTCTAAATGGAGCGCATTGGTGGTCCACTGATAGGCCAAACGCTAAAGGTCGTGTGTAAGAGGCCTGAGTGGGGTCCGCAGCCATTTCTCTGGAACACACAGACAGAGAGACCCTGTTTCTTCTGTAATACACCACAGAGACCTTAGAGGCTGAGAGATCTAAATTACATTTTGCAATATAATTACATAATAACACAATGACCAATACAGAGTTATATCACTAATGATTCCGTGATACTAATTGTGATACTGATACCCATATTATAAATACTTGGTCAAGTGTTTTTTTCTTTATAAACTATGCTTTAAAGTGAGCTTTTTTTTTTTAACTGAAAACATTAATTTGCCCCATCATTCAGTAACATCTTCATAAATAAAACATTAGAATGTAAACAAAAGGAATGGTTTTGATGTCAGATTTGTTCCACAGTGGTGGTGATAGGAACCAGATGTCAGAAATATTTAATGCCTTTAAAGGCTATGTCACAGAAACCTACTACATGAAAATGTTATGAATATAGCGTCAGGTGCCTGTGACATTGTTTTCTTGACAATGAAAAAAGAACAAGATGGTGAGTTGGAAAACATGGAGTGGCCAGAAGTCTCCAGACTTAAGCCCCATCTTACGGGAACTTCTGCAGAATGAACAATGAGACACTAAACCGCTTGAAATTCAATACAAAAAAAAATGGAGGTGTTCTAAAACTTTTGACCGGTAGTGTACACAGTGGTGTAAGACAAAAAGATGCTATAAAAACTTAGATTTTCAGATTTTCTACTATTATGTTTTTCTATACATTCAATGTAAATAAAATGGATAGTAAATGAAAAGGCAGACCCCACGTTTTAGACCACATGACTTCTGATTTCTATTGTTGCCTCTGTACTTAAATCTGGGTAGGTGAGTCTCTCTCTACAGTGAAAATCAAACCACTCTAAATGACTTTATTTACATTCCAGGTGAGTGAATTATGTAATTGTAATTCCTCTTTCAAATAACCACCAAAAATCAGACTACCATGCTTAAACAACTCAAACACTCCACTACCCCACAGCATCATATACTGACATAAATGTGTGGCTTTTTTTAGGTAATATTAGTTACAATATGGGATCATCTTCCGTTCTTTTTCCCTTCAGTACTGCATTTTCTGCTGATATTGGTCTGAGGGGATGTCTAGTATTAGTTCAGTGGCATTTCTAATATTTACATTTACTTTATTTACATTTACACTCTACATTTAAAGCTTTAAGTCTGTAAGTTTTTGTTTGTTTTGTTGTCAGATAGTGACAAAAACATGGCTGAAATGCAAAAGTTATTTTCTTTGTTCACAAAACAGACATTTTACAATAAACTGGCTTGTTTCGATGACTAAGAAACCCAAATTAAGAAATACGTTATGTAAAATGATTCTTATCGTTAATCTCTAAATACTCATCATTTGGGTCTGGGCTTAGTATTGTTAATTTACCAAAGTTGTAAATCAGCATTGTAACTGAATACTAAGTCTTGGCATTACTATCTGAGTCATAAGTTGCTTAAATCATTTTCAAACGAAACTGAGTAAAAGAAAAAAAGTTGCTCCCTTACTTGGCAGAAAACTGTTACCCAAGCCTGGTGAGTTCCTGCAGGTGATATAAATCATAGGCAGCACTTGATCCAGGGGCTCTTTGTAGTATGGAGCTTAAGTCAACAGGTCTTTCCTCTCTCCAGTAATTTTTACATGACTGGAGGCTGTGTAACAGTGGGTGTGTTCGTATTTAAAAAAAAAAAAAAAGGGACTTACAGTGGGCATCCCCTCCTCCTAAGAGCAGATGAAATGATAAGGTGTGATGCATGCACAACAGCAGGAGAAGATCATCTCAAAGCCCCCTGTTCCCCCTTCTCCATTTTCACATGGCTATGAAGGCACTATGAATGGAGGCATTTGGTTCTCACAGACAACCAACAAATAAACAAACAAACCAACAAACAAACAAACAAACAAACAAGAGGCCTGATTTATCCTGGAATTAGATGCCATTGGTGTCTGTTGTCTAAGAACAGACAGTTTTTGGCTTGTTGAGTTTAGAGCATTTTTCACTAGCAATGAAAAACCTTTAGATCACCTTTAAATTTTGAAAAGTTTTCCACACTTGCACATTTCATTAATGAAAGTTGTTCTTTGGATAATAGTTGAATCCATTAAAATGTTATGTACGGAATGTGTTTTTTCAATGACATCACACCAAAGAACTTTTTTGGTCCTTTATTTTTAATAATGACACGCATCTTCACTTGTTCTGGAACATCTATTTAACAAATTATGCAGCTTGTGTATCCCAGGACTGGAAAAAGAAGAAAGTATTCAGAGTCTCATGTCATCAAAGCTGGAAAAAAGTTTTCTTAATTTTTTGGTTGGATATCTTTACTACTGGTTGGACATCTGTAGATGTCAACACATTAAAGTAGGAAAACTACTGCCCCCTGCTGACAGAAACAGTACCCAGCATTATAACGAGCATTAAAAATAAGTATGAAATAGAAATAGAAATAGAGCTGTATACACTCCACCATTTAACTGCTGTAGCACTCTAACACACCACACTTCACTTCGCTCAAAATAGGTGTCATAATCCCATCAATTATAT